>CAKNYM010053182.1:192206-412011 GCA_932195095.1 Andricus curvator | reverse complement strand
TTGCAAATTATTCAATTTTCAAGATTTATATTTTAAAGGTATGTAATTTGGATTTTTAACGATTTCCAATTGAAAACTCGTTAATTTTGATGATTTTGAAAATCAAAAGGCAAGCTTTCAATTTTAAATCTTTCAAACTGAAGAAATTTCGTATGTAAATCATCAAAATTGCAGAGATTTTTAATTGCAAATTATTAAAATTAAAATCTCATCAATTTTAAAGATTTACAATTTAAAAATCTGAAATTTTGAAGAGTTACAACGAAAAATTCTTGAATTTTGAAAGTATAGAATTATAAGTCATCTAATTTGCAAGATTTACATTTTAAAGGTAGGCAATTTGGAGCATTTTTTTAGGAATAGTTCAATTCCGATGATTTACAATGTAAAATTCTTAAATTTTTAAGATTTATAATTGAAAACTCTTTAATTTTAAAGATGTGTAAGTTAAAATTCTTAAATTTCGACGATTTTAGAAAATCAAAGTCAAACTTTCAATTCTAAATCTTCAAAATTAAAGAAATTTCGAATGCAAAGAATGTAAAGGTATGTATGTAATTTCGAATAGTTCAATTTTGAAGATTTACAACTGAAAATTCTTTTTTATTTTTAGATTTACAATTGAAAACTCTTCACTTTTAAAGATGTATAAATAAAATTTCTTAAATTTTGATGATTTTTAAAATCAAAAGTCAAGTGTTCTATTCTAGATCTTTCAAATTGATGAAATTTCAAATGTAAATTATAAAAATTACACCATTTTTAATTCAATACTTAAAACTAGCTATAATTTTGAAGAGTTACAATTGAAAATTCTTGAATTTGGAAAATATAATTTTGATAATTATTAAATTTTCAAGATTTAGATTTTAAAGGTATGTGATTTGGAACCTTTTTTGGAATAGTTCAATTTTGAAGATTTACAAATGAAAATTCTTTAATTTTAAAGATTTACAATTATAAATTCTTTAATTTTAACGATTAAAATGCTCAATTCTTCAATTTTGCACATTTGGCATTGAAGACTCTTCAATGTTTAATGTGTATAATTGCAAATGATCTAATTTTTAAAGCTTTTTTTGGAATAGTTCACTTTTCACGATTAAAAATTGAAATATATTCATTTTTATAGATTCGCAATTGCAAATTCGTCAATTGTGAACAGTAAAAATGACAGCGTTGATTTATTTGTTTAAAAATTCTTATAATTTGTCATATAAAGTATGTTTCCGTGCATGAAAACCAGAACTTTGCCCACACTTCAACTAATTTTATGTGATCCTAAAGCCAGAAAACAAATGGTTGTTATGTCGATCTGACACTATGAGAAATTGATATTTCAATTCAAACTTAATTGTAATGAATTAATTTGAAGATTATTGTATATAGTTGTTCAAAATTTCTAATTCGAGTATTCAAAATTTCCGATTGTATAATGTAAAAAAAAACAATTTTTAATTAAAAGCGTAAGTACTACAAAATTGCAATCTTTCTAAATCGATTCCCGATTAGGTATCGCAACTTTGTTTTTAGTAGCATATATAATATAAAAACTGGTATAAAAAAATACACTAATATAAAAAATAATATAAAAACTCAATCTACTTGCAGTGAAACAGAAGAACAATAATATAAAAAAAAACGTTTCCGACTCAAATATGTTTTATTTCGACATTTGGATCAGGCGTAAAATGACAAAATTCTACCCCTAAATTATACACATATCGTTCTCATAATAAAAGCATGCGTTTTAAATACGCAAAAATAATATTCACATCAGCTCATGAGTCACGTTTACGTGTCTTGTAAATGTTGTACACGATTCAATAAAATTAGTCACTGTCCTGAAGTGTTATTAACGAAACTTCAGAAGAAAAACTGGATTAATAACAAAAAATCTAGTTTTCAAAAAACACTGTTCGATTCGAATCGAGTACAATCCCTTACTTGTATTTTTAATTAATTATTTAATTAATTAGTCGCAGTGTCCAATAGAGATAAAAAATCGAGATTCTGTGAGTAAAACTAACAAAAGCGAAGAACCTTAAAATTGAATCGTTTTTATCGAAGTCGTAAAACTAACGCTAACAATTCTTTGGAAATTACGGAATCAAAATTCATTCACATATTTACAGCGATGCCTTACAACGAAAATATAATTAATTCAGAGAGCTTTCATAATAGTCGGAACTCTATTCGTTTTCTCGATTGAGAGACGTGAATCTGGACAATAATTTGTCTAAAAAAAAATCATTTAGGAAAATTCCAAATCTTTAATTAAAACTTTATATATAACCAAAGATTAATTCTAAAATAAACAAACTCGCCTTTCCCGGATTTATCTATTATCGGTCCCCATGGTTAACGGATTTTTAAATATCATTTTATAATGTGAATCAGCTACTTAGGCTTTTTTGGACTTCTAAATCTAGGATGCATTCTAGATTATCTGTAACAATTTTCTAAAATAAGGGTTTTGATTCTTTACACAATTTTAAATTGTCCATCGTGACGGATTTCCTTCTTTTCTCCCCTGGATGGATACTGCTCTATTTTAAAAGTTATACCTATTCTGGACAAGTGCTTAAAAAGCCGAAGGTACAATTTCAGCAGCCGACAAAACAAGTTTCCAACTATTCTACAAATCCATGAAAACAAAATTCCTCTAGACTTTCTTGAATCAAAAAGGAAGATTTTTTCGATTATTCCAAAGAAGAAGAAGAAATATTTTTATCAGATCTTAAACGGTACAAGAGAATAAACTGTACACATCCTCGTCTTGACACTTAAAGTAACTGTACAAATTTGATCGCTTTGATTAATAACTCGACCCACCAAAGGTAAAATTTAATGAGGTCGATGCATCGAAACATATAAAGCTCTAAAAATTAGATTTCGAGAAGCGATTGTAAATTTGGACTACTGCACTTTATGTAACTCCGACTCTCTCTCTTCGTTCCGTTATTTGCTTCGAACAATTTTTATTTTACAGTCTGTCTTCGTAAGAAATCAGTATTATTTTTGTACTCTAACTAAGATACGTCGTCACAACACTACAATTATGTTATCGATTATGACAAACATGCGCTGGATGAAGGGACGTTTTCAATCGAAAGCAGACCTCCAGTGAAAAAATGTCTCCAAAAATAAAAATAAAAAACCATCCTCCACTGCATTAATTAAAAATAAATAGGTTTGCTCAGAAATCTTTCTTCTAAACAAACGTTTTATAAATAAAAAAGAATAACAGGTATAAAATATTAACAATGAATAAAAGCAGGAGAAACTTTTCCACGGGATTTTGCATTAAATTCCTGAACGATAAGCGTTACTTTATAAACAAGCTAATGCGATAGAAAGAGTCTTAGACGAATTTCGGATGATCTTTTGACGGAACATTCATAACGAGGAAGTATGTCTTTTAAATATCATTAGATTAACAAGTCTCACGCGTGATCAAATAATTTCCGTACGTAATCGCCTATCTATATACATTATATCAATATCGTTTCTCTTAATATGTAAAGTAGGATGCGTAGAGGACGATTTCTCTCGAAAGAAAGCCTTAACTTCTAATCCTTCTAATTACCTACTTCGTTTTGCGTTCCATTCTAATAAAATCGAACCTAGTCTTTGATTCTGTGACACCTCCCTTTACAAATACAACGCGTATCAATATGAGATTCACTAGTTCGGAAGATTTATAAAGATCTCAGAAAATTTCGCTATCACGTTGCGCGGAATATTAAAACTTCAATTCCAACATCAATTTTCTCAATGCATGGAAGAAAATGTAGAACAATGTTTTTCCTTGTATTAAAAAGAAATGCTTCGGCGGATCGAAACTTAAAAATTTGAGGAATGAAAACCACCAGTCTGGCCCTGGTTTGGAACTGTAAATATATTATTTTCCAAGGCAAAATATGAGACTTGAAATTTTTTTAAATTACGAAAATGGCGTACATTTTTCAAAAAAACTAAAAAGTGAATTTTCTCATAAAGATTATCTTTCATTTTTTTTCTTGATTTTTATTTTAGATTCAAAGTAATATTATGGAGATATTCTGCGAGTTTCGTAACAGAATTTTTGTAAATTTACCTTGAGTCGCGAAAAAAGTTTTGAAATTTCTGTTACATATAACGCCATAAAACTTCCGTTACTCGCAGCTTTAAACATTTTTGTTACAAGTTTCGGAATTTTCAGATACAATGTATCAGAAAATACCGTAATCTTAACTGAAAATTATGAAATTTATAACTGATTTTTCCTGGAATCCTAAATTTACGAAACTTGTAACTTAATTTTCCAAAGTTTATCATAACTTTCCGAAATTCATCATCTGAATGACATAATATTGCCGAAAACAGAAAAATCCCGAATGTTGCAAAACACCGAAAATGTACTTGACTAACAAAACCAAAAATTTCCGAAATTTTAAATTAACAAAAATAAAAAATACCGAAAATGTTTATTAGCGAAATAGAAATGTTCCGACATTAGTAAATTCTCGAAATTAGTACAATCCAAAAATTGCAAATTTTCTACTTGCTGTTCCCAAGATACGACTTTTTAAAGAAAATTTTAATTTTTTTTCAAAATTCACGTAAATATTCAAGTAACCCTAAGTTCATGAAAATACATTTTTGTTACAAATTTGTTACAAAAAAACAATAAATACGTGTCTCATATTTGGCCTTGGAGAACAATACATTTCAGCCCCAAACTGCCCGATTTCTAAAGAAAACGGTCAAATGCAAGTCAAAAGTATATATTTCAAAATAAGTTCAAAATATTTTCGACTGGAAGTTGCGCCTTCTCTTCCGTTTTTAAAGAAACTTCAGGTTGATTTCAAATATAATCAAAAGAGCTAAGAATTCACCAATTTCAAGTTAGCAAATAGAAATTAAAATTTTCCAATTTTAATTATTCTAAATATATATTTTTTAATTCCTCTGAAAAATTTGTCATTTAAAGTCTTTTTTGTCCGATTTTAAACTAATTCCTGATTTCAGTTCACGTTTTTCTTGCCAACGAAATATGCTTTTGTACGCAGAAAATAAGACACATATTTTAATTGACATAGCGATATTTTTATATTTTTACCAACATTTTTTTTATTTGAAGGGAAAAATGAGTTTTTGGCATATTTGACTTTATAAACCGTGCACTTTTTGTAATTTTTGAGATATTGCGGTTTTTCTAGTTTTAGTGAATCCAGTTTTATGCACTCTTTCAAATTCCATAACAAAATAATAAAAAATGGTAAAGTTATTTTAATTTAAAAAAAAAGGATTTTTTTCTCAAAAGCCCTACATTTTCCTTTTCCGTGGAGAAAAAAATAATTTCTAATTTTTTTGTCGAAACTTTGACCTTCTTGCCATTTTTGAGATTTTAAGGTTTTTATTGTTCCCATTTGTTAAGTTCTTTTAAATCTTTCGAAAAGGATGAAAACCCCGAAGAAAAAGGAAAACATAGAAATCTCAAAAATTACAAAAAGGGCAAGGTTAAAAAAAAACAAAGTAGTTTTTTTCTCTTTAAAAACAAAAAAATACCTAATGGGAAATTTATGTTAAATAGGCTATATTAGTGTATATTATTCCTGAAAAATTTAGGAAAAAAAGGGATTTTAAAAATAGGTTTGTCTTCCTTTTTTCAAAAAATAAAATTTCGTTACCATTTTTAATCTTTGCTATGGATTTTACAGGAATGCAAAAAACTGAATAAACTGAAACAAGAAAGCCCTTGATATCTTTAAAATTACAAAAATAGCACGAATTTTAAAGTAAAATTGACAAAGAAACTCATTTTACCCATACAATTTTAAAATATTCGTACAAAATGTAAAAATTTCCCTATTTTAATTCAGAAAAATACTAGTCTCCTTATTTTCCACGCACAAAAACATATTTCATTGGCAAAACCAATCCTGAACATGTCACCTGCATGATTTTAAATGGATTCGGTCTTAGCGAATGCAGCAAAAATGCGTTGTCAAAATAATCGATTCCCTCGAATCGGTTGGGGGAATCCAACTACTAAAAAGCGTTCTCTTCAATAATTCGATTTAAGAAGAGAAAGTAAAAAAAGGAAGGCTTTGTACTGCCGTTGAAAACACTACGCTTCGTAATCGCTAATGTCCTAAAAAGATCGGCGTATTGTACAAAATTTCAGACGGTTGTTCCGTATGTGCTGAACATGACTCTAGTGGTATCGGTATCGAGAGTGACGTCCTCTGGGGAAGCGAGATCGACTTTTACGGTTCCAGAATTGTTTCTTCTTCTGGCCATGCCACCTCCCCAATTGGAAAGAGTCCAGTGGTAGGTCTCGCCCTCTTTTTCCTCGTTGCCGCTTTCCTGAGTCTCCTCGGCTTTGTCCAAGCCAGTGTCGATCGAAACGGAGGATTGAGAGGCCACGGAATCAAAACTCGAGTCGCCACCGCCCCGGAAACGGCCGACGGTCTCAATTGCCATTTCACCGGGAGACTCCTCGATGGCCCGGAGAATATTTTGGCAAATTACGGAATCTAGGGGAATGGGATCTTCGGAGTCACGGTTGTGAATCGTGACTGCGATGTGCGCTGGGTGAGGAATTGGGAGAGGAATCAGCAGCTTTTCTGCACTGTAGGGTCGCATTTGTCGTTTCCAGGGCTGCCATCGTCCTTCGGATCCTCCGTTTCGGGAGAGGGTACGACGTCGCAATTTTGTTGATGTTAGTAATCCAGTGTTCTCACTAAAAAGGGGTTAAAACAAGTTGTTAAAAATTAAATCTCATTAGGAAATTGTATGTTAGGGGTCCATTTAAATACTAAAGATCATACCCTAAATTTATACATTGTAAAAAAATGAGTTCTTTGTTGTTTTCTTTATGTATAATTTTTAGGAACTTCCGCAAGACGTTTAAAGTTATGGGATTCGTAAAATTTAAAAAAGAAGATAATTCTTTTTTTCAGAAAAAATCTTATGGGTTTAAAGTTTTAATATATTAAAAAATTGAATTTCATGACAGAAATATAATACTATATATATTTTATGTTTAAAAAATATTTTAGAACACGCTCAAGGCATTTAGAGAAAAAATGTTTATTCTTTTAATTTATCTTTTAAACTGAAAGTTTCAGCGACATAATGAATAAAGAAAACAGATTTGTCTTCTTAGGGCCAATATTATTGGTTGCTACATTTTACACTAATTTTCTGGGCAATGTTTCTCTTTATTGTTTTAACTATTATTTATTGCTTTATTACTTTATTTCCAAGTTTTCTTAAAAAACTATGATCTTTAAAAACTACATTATAAACTTATAAAGGAAATAAGTATTTTTTTGCAACTGACATTTTTTCGGAAAAATTGAAAAATCCCGAATAATAAAATTCGACAGTTTTTAATATATCCTAATTTCAAAATTCCCGGTAATAGATAATTCCCAAAGTAAAGTTACCGATAATAAAATAATTTATAAAAAATATGTTCATAAAATAATAATATTATTTTATTTCATTATTTTACCATTTTTTTAATTGTTTAGATTCGAAATTTTACAGTGTCGGGTATTTTATAATGTCACCAATTTTATTCTGAGAATTTTCAAATACGGTAATATCATAAACTGTCAGGAATTTTCCAATCCGGGAATTTAATAATTTCGGGAACTTTCTATTTCGAATATTTTCTTTATCGGGATTTGTCCGTGATACCATGTTTTTACATTTTTCATGCCTCGGACTCACTTCAGATATAAAAAATAGTTTAAATAGAGTCACAAATTTGCAAAAATAGTGTCAAAATAGTCTCATACAATTTAAAAAAAAAGCAAATTTTAAAAAGCAATTTTTTTTTCTTTCTTGACTAAAAATTTTTTTTTTTTGAAAATTCTACTACTTTGTTGAACATTCATCTTCTTGGTTTGAAAATTCACCTCTTTGTGTAGAAATGTCACCTTTTTTGGTTAAAAATTCATATTCTCCAGTGGAAAATTCAACTATTTGTAGAAAATTCGTATTTTCGGCTCGAGAATTTTTCATTTTTTTTGGGTCAAAGTTTCACAATTTTAGTTGAAAATTCGTTTTTTTTAATAAAAATTAATTTTTTTAAATTAAAAATTGATCTATTTTGTTGAAAATTCATCTTTTAGTCTTAAAAATTAAATAATTTGGTAGAAAATTAAAATATTTTGCACAAAATTAAACTCTTTGTTTTTTTCGTTTTTTAAAATTGAAAATTAATTCTCTCAAATGAAAATTTGACTAATACATTTTTTGTTAAAAATTGATCTTTTTTAGTTCAAAAAGTAAATTATTTAAATAAAAATGTTTAGAAACGAAAAAAACATAAACGAAAAATTAATCAAATACAATTTGGACTAACGTCACATCCACTGTCTGAACTGTTTATTTAAACATTCATATAATTTTTTTTAAATTCGTCTTTTTTTGGTAGAAACTGAATCTTCTTGGTTGCAAATTCAACTATTTGGTTAAAAATGTATGTATTTTTTTTAATTCCTCTTTTCGGGTAGAAAATTAATCTTATTGGATGAAAGTTCATCTCTTTGGTTAAAAATGCAACTGTTTGGTGGAAAATTAATCTTTTTTGGTTGATGATTCAACTATTTTGTTGAAAAATCGTCCTTGTTGGTGCAATTCAACTGTTTTTGATTTAAAATTATAATCTTTTCTTGACTAAAATTCAATTATTACATTTTTTTGGTTGAGAATTCATATTTTTTTGTTGAAAATTCAACTACTTGGTTTATTTACTTTACTTTACGTAATTTATGCACGGCCCCTAATCAGCCATTGAGAAGATTTTCCGGTATGTTATGATTCGTTGAGATAACGGACATATTATTTTAGCCAATTAGAGAAGAAGTTCCAAAAAATTTTTCCAGGAAAGGTAAAAAAATAGTGGCATTAGCGGATAATTGTGAGAAAATAGTGTCTTTAGTGTGATTTTTTCCAAATAGTATCAAAATAGTTTTATCGCTCAAAAAAAGTGTAAAATAGTGTCCATAGCGTGGTGAGTTCGAGGGCTGTTTTTTTGTGTCGTTCATTCTCTAGAAACACTTTTAGTTTCAAAGATAAATTAAGAAGAAACACATCAGATTACTTTAAACGACTTGCGGAAATTCAAACAAATTGTATACATAAAAAAAGGTTGCATTATTTTGTCAAAGTCAAGATTACTACAAGACCTGTAATACCTGGAAAAGTCATGGAATTGTGCAAAAATTCTGGAAAACCTGGCGAAGTCATGTAATTTTGAAAAAGTGACTGGAACTTTTTTAGCCGAACGGCGAATATTTAATTTCCGAATTTATACTTATTAATTTTTTTACTAATAAAAATAATATATGATTATAATAATTCCAGACTTTCTAAAAATTTTATATTTATATTAATGAGATTTGTTTAGAATTCAATAATTGTTGCTAAATTAGTCTGCGATTAGTAGAATGTTTTATAATGCAATTAACTGACTTGACTTCTTTTTAAAAGAAGACCTGGTATTTTTACAAAAGCAGACCTGGAAAACCTGGAAAAGTCACGGAATTTTGAAACCAGACTTCTATAAAAACACTGAAAATCTATAAATTTCGTGGATAAGACTTTTAGGAAATGATATTTACTTTTTAAATAGGCACCCTATTGTACAGAAAATGAAAGTCTGCCTAGTTAATAATTTGAAGCAAACTTGATAGGTTAATAATAAAATTCTTGATGTGCATCCCAAGTAAAAAGGTGGCTCACCGTTTGTCAGATTTCCTGCTGTTGCTTGGCTGCTTAGCTCTAGGATTAAAAGCGGAGACCTCGAGATAAGGACTATGGACCTGAATATTCCCTCGAGGTGCATAAACAGCACCAAGTAAATCGGGTCCGTTGATTCCACCCAACTCAGTATTGTGAACCATATCCGTGTATCGAGCTAAATCAATCCCAGGATGCGGTTCAAGTTTAAACTTTGTGTCTGTATCATCCAGAGGCTGGAGAAAATTCAGACTGAAAATCTCAGCATACATGAGTCCAGCCAGTCCAGCCCAATCGCCCATCGTTAGGCCTTTATTTTCCCAGAAGTCATCCTCGCTGCTGGAAAGTCGAGCGAAAACGTGAGAAGGGTAGAGGCGTTCCAACATCATCGCTCCTTGTTGGATCACCACCTGTTGACAATAAAATAGTTTATATTATGGTAAAACATTCTAGAAAATCTATACGATTTTGCTATTTAAGAGTCTATTTTCAAACTTACCTTGAGATCGTAGGTTGCTAATTTAATTTTACTTCTGACAACGACCCCCAGTCCCGTTTGTAAATCCTTTCGACGTCGATCAAGTTTTTCGTGGAGAACGGAAATCAAACTTCTTGCCTCCTTTTCAAGAGTTTTGTAGGGATCTTTCGTTTTAGCGAGACTCGCGGCGAAGGGACCGAAACAGGCTTCAACGAATTGTGTAAAATCCCGTTGAGGCTGGGTTATTAGTCGTTCCATTTCTTGTTGGAAGGCTAGCAACTCGTCTAGTTCAAGTTTAGCTTCGAAAGCTGCTAATGCTTGTTCTGGTCTCACCTGTCACAGAAAATATTTATATTTAATGGGTATAAATATTGTAAATTAACAGAAAGTCATATCAGAAACAGCAGTTGAACGGAGTCGTTTAACTTAGAAAAAAATCAATTTATACTCACAAACAATTAAGGTTTAACGGTATAATTTAAGAAAAATTACGACTGGATCTCTCAGATCCAAGGACAAAAATTGGTTAGGTTAATATTATTTTAAGTTTAATAATATTAATACTTACTAAATTTAGTATTACTGACTTTTTTCAATTTTTATACTTTCTTGAATAAAAAGAAGTGCTTACTTGATAATAATAGTCAGAGGCTAGACCAGGCCCGGCGATTCGCTTAACAACGAAACTGTCGCTCGCAGGAATTCTTCCTCTATTTTTTATCACCAGGTGGAACATCAGCGTATCCCAGACAACTCTAACACAATAACGTAACACAGCCACTAAAAAATAGAAAGAAAATGTGATTTAATTACTGATTCTAATTTTAGGTACAAGTTTAGAAAATATTCTGGAATTTTTTAATCGTGACATCTTTTATATTATTTTAGAATTAATTAAGAAAGTCTACAGATTTGGTACGTAATTTTCAAAAACTCACAATCAGAAATCATACTGAGAAAAGGAAACTATTTATATATTCAAAAGCAGAATCTGTTATGGATTTCAAATCATAGTGTTCAAGTCAAGTGTTAATGATTAAACATTGTGAACTAGAGGGTTGAAAATTTAATACATCAGAGAGAAACCTCATAAGTTAAGACAATTTTCAAATTACTGTTGTTAGAAATTAAACAATTTCGAATTCCACATGCATGAATACTTCCAGATTTTATATTTATTATACTTCTAATCGAAAACCTTGGCAGTTTTAAGTTTCATATTTTAAAATTTAAATCGTGAGAAATTAACAATTTAACATTGAAAGCGTTAACAATTAAATGATGTTGGATTGAAATATTTAAAACTGCACACTTTCAAAAGTCACAATAATCAAACAATTAAAAATTTAATTGCCCAAAATTGTGTGGTTTCTTTTAATCGTTCAAAATATAGTAAATATAAAATTGAAGGGCTAATAGATGCGTGCTTTTTAGTTTGAACAGTTTGAAATTAAACAAATTTTAATTTAAACCTTTAAAATTAAACAAATATAAATTCGAAGCTTTTTGCTATTAAGCAATCTGCAAATGAGAAACGTTTAAGATTGTACACTTGTAAAATGGAAGCCACTAAAATTCAAATTATTTATTTTCATGTCTACAAATGTAAATAATTTCAGTACAAATGATTTAAAACGGATAACTAATAGAATTGGTTACTTGAAAATTGACCAATTTCAAACTCTAAACACTGACAAATTCGAAATTGAATATTTTTGAATATAAGGTGCTTCTGATTATACAATTTCAAAGCCTTTAATAATAATTGATTATTCAGAAATTGTTGAATTTAACACTTCTAGAAATTGCCTAACATTAGAAAATCAAAATTATTTAATTTCAAACGCTTTTAATTTGAAATTGTCTAAGCGTTAAAAACAGGATCTATTACAAAAATGTGTAATGTACGAATTAAAACTAAATGACTTAATTATGAATATTTCCACATTAAACCCTGAGGAATAAAACAATTTTAAATAAAACATTGTTTTAACTTTTAAATTTTTTAATGAAAAAAATACCATTTTTTGGTTTTATTTTGGTATTAAAGAAAATAATAGGTTTCTGAATTTAATAATTAATAATAATCAAGAGAAAGAAGTTTGTTCAAATGTTGATAAACCTTTACATTAATTATTATATGGAATGTATATTTAAAAAAAAATGACTCAAAATATACTAAAAACAGCACTTGATTTTTGATAGTGTTTGAAAATTGTTTAAATTCTAGAACTTATAAATATGCGTTCAATCGAAAAATATTATTAAGGTTGGTTGTAGATCTTGTGATTCTTGTTTGAATTTTGGCCTAATCGAACAATAATTGTTATATAATATGTCTAACATAATAAAAATTGTTATCAAAATTTAAGCTAAAGAATCTTCAATGTAGACAGACAGGCCATCGTACTTTATTATAGTTCATTTCAAAAATATTCAATTTGTACAGATTCAAAGAAAAAATATTTTATCTTCAAAGTATTATTTAAATCCTAAATAGTTTAATTTGAAATTAGTCAAATTTACAAAAGTTAAATGAATTATTATAGATAATTTTGTAAGTTAAAAAAAAAGTATTCATTACTCGAGGTAGTATATTCTAGTTTTGAATAGATTAATTTTTTATATATAAAACAAACAATTGTATTTTCAAATAACGTATACTTAAAGAGAAAAGGGGAAAGGTTTTTGAGAATAGGGAAAAACGGGGAATTTAGAAAGAAGGGAAAACGCAGGGTAATAGGGGATAGACTGTTAACTCTATAAACATATTTTTTGTTAATTATTTTTGAAATTCTACTTGGTAAATAATTCTTAGGTATAATTTGTAATGCTTTGGTTATTAGCAATTAATAATTAATTATTGAAGAGTAATTACAAAAAACTATTTTTGATCTTTTATCATGACTGTTCAATCATAATTATATGTGTTTATAACATAGTTATTGTAAGATTCACGTAGTATTTAAATGAATAATTTTTATAATGGTTTTTTGCAATAACTCTAGAATAATTAATCGCTAATACCAAATAAATTAAAAACTATATCTAAATTTTTGATTCGAAATCTTCAAAAATCGACTTTTGTTTTAAATTTCTTGAAATTTCTAGAAGTTTTAAATTATTTCTGAACCTTTTCAAAACTTCTAAATATCTCTTAAACTCACTCGAATTTTTTCTAAAATTTTGTAGTCTCGAAAAATTGAAAATTTTTGCTTGAATTTCTTTTATATTCTTGTTCTAAATTTTAGGAAATCATTTTTAATGTTTTGAAGATTTTTAAATTTTCTCTTAGAATTCATTTTTCAAAATGAAAAATCGCTTAAAATTTCCCCATGAATCTTGAGATTTTTTTTTTATTCTCTTGAAAACTTTCAAAATTCTTAAAACGCTTCTGAATTTTGTTTCGAAATATTTAAAGATCCACCATTTGTTTTAAATTTTTCGAAATCTTTTCAAAACTTAAATTATTTTTGAATCTATTCAAAACTTCGAAACGTTCTGAATATCTTCTTAAATGATTCAAATTTTCCCTAAAATTATACAAAAATTCTGGATGAATTTCTCAACCTTCTAAATATCTTTTAAAATTATTCATAATTTTCCTAAAATAAAAATTATCTGCATAATTAAAAGAATTGCCGTAAAATCTTTCGGATTATTTTTTGAAAATTTTGGAAATCTTTTGAAATGTTTTGAAATATTAAAAAAAAAATAATTTTTCAAAATAAAAAAACAATTTAAATGTTCCCAGAAATCTTAAGACAACTTTTTTATTCTCTGGAAATCTTTAAAAATTCTTAAGGAAATTCTACAACTTTTGTTCGAAATCTCCAAAAATCTACATTTTGTTTATGATTTTTAATAATCTTTTCAAGTTTTTGCAATTATTTTGGAATCTTTTTAAAACTTCTAAATATCTTTTAAACTTACTCGAATTTTTTCTAAACTTTTGTAATCTTGCGAAATTGAAAATGTTTGCTTTAAAATCTTCTAAATTCTTTTTAGAAATTTTAGGAAGTCATGTGAAATGTTTTAAAATCTTTTTAAATTTTCTCTTAAAATTAATATATCAAAACAAAAAATCATTTGAAATTTTCCCAGGAATCTGAAGAATTGTTCTGATTTTCTTGATTAATTGATTTCTCGTCCCTTTAAACGTGTAAAAAAGTTTACAACTTACAGTGTGTGATAGCAAAATGTTAGATGCAGAATTATTTCCTATTATTAAAAATCATTTACAATTAAAATGTTCTCTTTTATCAATAATGTTTAGAATCATTTAAAAATGAATTTTATCATGAAATAAAATGACTTATTTGGAATTTCTTATTTACAAAATTTATGTCACAGAATGTTCGTAATCTTTATTAATAGATAAACAAAGTGAAAATAGTCACTAAAAGCCGTATTCAGGCAGTGTCGCAACCAATCTGGTTTTCGAAAACAACGTATGCGAGATCTCGTGACTAGAACTTTTTAAGAAAAGGTGATATAGACATTGAAATTTATTTGTCTTGTTACCACGATTAATAAAAAATATCACATTTTCCAAAAATTTAAATGTGATTCCCGGCTCGAATTTGTATTCCCGGTTACTTCTCGGTTTTATTTTAATTCCCGGCTATTTCCCGGTTAACATACACCCGGTTTTATTTTCTTGTAACCAGTTAAGAATAAAAATAATGGAAAAACGTTAAACGACTAAGAAATAAACACGAAATAGAGCTTAATATGAAGGTAAAAAAATTGCTTACCAGTCAGTATCGTAAAGGAAATGATGGGACAGATGACAAGGGCGACGAACAATGCAGCAATTGGTTGTAGAAATCCTTGTGCGCCGATATTCCAAAGTAAAGCTTCCATCACGACGAGATAGCGATTCCGACTTGTTTCGGGACAATCTAAATCCACGATTAAAGCCATAAATCCGTGCAGAGTTAAAGTCACCAGAGGCATCCTGTAAAAGACAATATTAAGCAATAATACAAATAATTTTCAGTCATGCTTCATACAAAAAAATATTATCAAATATTGGGCACATACCACATTATTGCTGTGAGGGCAATAAAAAGGGACCCAAAACTGACGAGAATACAAACTACAGGGAAAATGAAGAGTATCACAAGAGTTCCTAGAAGACCTTTCACACCGTAGTTCCACAGTCTATTAATATGTCTTGTCATTCCTTTTCCAATAAATCCTGAAAGGAAAGATTTGAAATTGAACAAACTAAGTTAATTTATAAAATCTTTTTATCTCACAGTTTAGGGGCCATCCATAAACTACGTTACAAGTTTGAGGGGAAAGGGGTTCACGCCACAAACTACTGTTGGTAACAGGGGGAAGTAACGTTACGAATTTATATATCACTTAATACGTTTCATGATCATAAATTTGAACAAAGTTTACGAATTTTGTGAAAAATTACCCTGCAACGGTACAGTTCAATAAAAACTTACAATTATTATAAGTTTCAAAATGACTCATATTTCAGATGTCATAATGTTTACCCTATTCCCATCTTTTCCCCTCTTTTAAATAATTCTTTTTTCTCCCTCCTTTCAAGAAATTTACCCTTTTTTCGCTTAAATGCGAACTGAATTTACAGAACCCAATAAGAAAATCCAACAATTTTTGGTTGAAAAGTTTACTATTATATTTTTGGTTCGGAATTCATCTCGCTTGGTTAAAAATTCTATCATTTGGTCGAAAATGTAACTATACCATTTTTAGAAAATCAAACTTCTTGGACAAAAAATAATCTTTTGGGTTGAATGGTGAACTCTTGATGAAAATTCATTTTTTTAGGATTCATCATTTTAGTTGAAAATTGAACTATTTTGTACAAAATTCGTTTCTTACTGAAAACTAATTTTTTTACATAAAAATGTAACTATTCCATTTTTTGTTCAAAATTGATATTTTTAATTGAAAATGGATTTTTTTCTACTTTAAAATTCATCTAGTTTGTTGAAAATTCATGTATTTTGATGAAAATTCCTCTTTTTTAGTAGAAAAGTAATCCCTTTTGTTTAAAAATGCAACTAATTGATTTCAATTTAAACAGCTTTTTAAAAAGTTCATTTTATTTTGTTGAAGATGCATCATTTTAGTTTAAAATTCATATTTTTAGGACAAAAATTCAACTGTTTTGTAGAAAATTTTTTTCTCTTTTGACTTTAAAATTTAAAAATTTGGTAGAAAACTAAAGTATTTGGTTGTAAATTGACTTTTTCTTAAAAATTAATATTTTTGGTTAAGAATTCTTTCTTTTTCAAAGATTCTTCTCTCTGGTTGAAAGTTTAACTTCTGTTTTGAAAGTTTATATTTTTTTTTAGTTAAGAATCTATTTTCTTTTTTATATGTTTTTAACTATTTCATTTCTGGTTCAAAATTTATCTTTTATAAGTTGAAGAATCAACTATTTAGTAGAAAATTGAAATTTTTTGTTGAAATTTAGTCCGATTAGAAAATTAATCTTCTTTCTTAAAAATTCATCTTTTTGATTGAGGATTCAACTATTTAGTTAAAAATTGATCTTTTTTACTTGAATTCACATGATTGAAAATTCGTTGTCTTTTTTTGTTGAAAATTAATTTTTTAAACTGAAAATTTAACTATTTAGCTTAAAATTCATCTTTCTTGATTAAAAATGCATGTATCTGGTTAAGGATTTAACTATTTTATTCAAATTATTATTTTTTTTTAATTCCACTTGTTGAAAAATCGTCTTTTGATAGAAAATTCATCTTTTATGGTAGAAAAATCATCTTTTTTGGTTGAAAATTATCTTTTTGTTGAAAATTCAATTGTCTACGAATAAGATCGTCTTTTTAGCTTTAAAATTTAATTATCTGGTTAAAAGTGCAACTGTTTGATTGAAAATAAATTTTTTGTTGTTGAAAATTGGTATTTTTTATCGAAAATTCATGTATTTGGTAGAAAATCTTTTTTGGTTGAAAAGTCGACTATTTTGTTGAAAATGCAATTTATTTCGATTTGAAATCTTAGGAATTAAAAGCGTTTCATATACTGAATTCAACATGGGACGAAGGGAAATCAAAAATAGCCCAAAAATGGTAACGTACTTTATGGGCAGCCTCTTATTAAATGAATAAATTATTACATACCAGTATCGGGTTCTGTCTCAAAGTGCGTCCGACTTTTGCTGATGTGTCTCCATAGGGTCGTGAGTCGAGAACAAAGTGTGGGAGTCTGGGACGATTTTCGAGGGAAAAGAGTTCCGTTTAGTTGACTGAGCTCCAAGTCGGGTGTAAATGGTTCGGCTAATAAAAGAGCTCTCAAAGATACGGGACTGGCCCAGGGTACTGCCACTCCCAAAAGGAACATTGCATTCCACGTCCAACACCAGGTCCTCGCTATGTAGTTTATCCATCGCCACATGGGCCATCTGCAATTGAAATGAGCAAGGCATTAAGTAAATAAACATTTAAAAATTTTCAGGATTGCTGCAGACATTAATTTTTAAATGCTAGGACTTTTCCAGGGCTTTCCAGGCTAATTTCTATTAAATTAGAGTCATTACACTTATAGTTTCATCCCAGAAAAATTAGGGACCTTTAGAGAAAGAATTCCTCATCATGAATTTAAAGAAAAAAATATCATTAAAGAGGAATAATCATATAGAATGAAACAAATTCACCTTTAATTTGATTGATTTAATAAAATAGAGAAATACTCTTTAAAAATCTGGGGCTTTCAAATTGTAGTTTATTTCCGAGTTTTCACATACAAGTCAAGTTTCAACTAATTTAAGGTCTAAAATCCTGGATACTTGAAATTTCATTCCGTTTCAAGGATGACGTCAAATTTAAAATTTCAAGTTACTCCAAATAAGATGACTTTCGTTTTTTAGAATTTTCAAATTAGTAGTTTTATATTAGACAGGTTTACAGAAATTTAGAACTTGAGTTTCCTGGCTTTTGAAATATTGTTAATTTAAAGGTTTTCAAATTCAAATTTATTTAATATCCGTCAGTTAATACAACCAGTTACAGGGATCATTTTATATTAGTTTTTTAAGTTAGAATATTACTTAAGTTTTATTTATTTGACATTAAATTGCTTTCAAATTTGAAAAATTTCCATTTAATCTTCTTTTTTTAAATATCAACCCTTTTTTATTTCATTATGCTGAATTGGGATGGATTTGCAATTTGAATTATTCTCAAAACAGAACACTTTTCGACTCTACCCTTTTAACATTTTATGATTTTTGTTGTAAATCTTAAATTTGAAATCTTTCTTATTTTACGAGATAATTATCTGAAAATCTCCATTCCGGAAGCCAACACATTTAAATGTTTAAATTTTTCGAACTTTCAATTACAGATTTTTCAGTTTCGAAGAAGGTGCCTGTATGTATTCAAAATATTTAATTATGAATTGTTTAATTTTGAAGATAACATTTTAAATGATTCTCTTTTGGACGTCTTTAATTTAAAATCGTTCAATTATTAAGGCGTGAAATTTCATAATTCATAACTTATTCAAATTATAATGTTTCAATACATATGTATTCAATTTTGAACGCTTTCAATTGGATATTTTTCAATATTTAATGTGTACAATTAAAAATGCTTTTTTTTTATTAAAAATGAAGGCTTTGGATATTGTACACATTTAAACGATTTCAATTTATCGAAACTAAACATACCTATTTAAAAGTTACATTCTAAAATTATTAAATTTTGAAATTTGAAAGCTTGTAAGCTTTTATTACAAACTTTTGAACTTCAAACGCTTTCAATTGTGCCATTGTAAACGCCTTTAATTTCAAATTACTTAATTTTGATCACATTAAAATTAAAATTTTTTTATAAGACCAAACAAGATTATTAAAAATATAAATTGAAGTTTGACTCGACCGAGTCAAACGTCCAGAAAAGGGCCGTTTTCCTTCAAAAATGTTGGCATATTTTTCTTATTTAACCAAATTTTTTGAATTAAACAAAAAATGTATTGCTAAATCTTGCATTAATATCATTTATATATATTATTATAAATAATTTATTAATCAATTACTCCAAATTTAATAATCAAATTTTTATACAAATTCCCTTTGCCTAAGAATTTAGGCAAATCTTTAAACTTTAATATACACCTCACAGTTTAATTCATTTCAACAATAATAACTAATAGTCTACGATTGAAATAATGTTTATTTTCAATAAAATTTTTAATAGAAATATAAACTATTATGGCTTTAAATTTGAAACAGTATGAAATTAATTTCAAAGTTGAATTTGAATTTCTTCGATTTGGAACAGTTTCAATTTAAAATTATTACACTTTAAAGACAGTTAATCTGGAGCTACTTAACGAACCTCGCAATGAACGCTTTCAATAATTTAAATCTGAAATTAATTGTCTTACAATCGTTGGAATTGGACAACTAAGAACTTGATTAAAATTATTCAATTTAGAATATTCCATAAAATTTTTCAATATTAAGGCATTAATTGCAATTGCAATTCCAATATTTTAATTTCCAGTCTCGAATCAACGAATCTTTTCTATTGTTGCATACATTTTTAATTAATATATTGAGAAAATTTTCACTATAAAAATCAATTTTTCAAATGATATAAATGGCCAGAACTTCTGTACTCTTTAATAAAATATATTGATATTATAGGTCAATCGATTTGTCTCGAGTTACGGAATCTTTTATATCCTTGCATCAAGTTTGATAAATATTTTCATAAATCCTTCAGCCAGTTTTGAGATATTAGTGGTGAAAATAAGCCTTCTAAATTTCATCAATTTATCTTCAACCGTTTACAAGTTATCGTGTTCACAAAAAAGTGTGACATTCATAGACACGTATTTCCAGACAATTGCTTAGAACATTGTATTAGACATTTTTTTATTAAGGAACGTTGAGATAAACGAATGAAGTTTTTTTTCGAAATGATTACCACTACAGAACTTTCTCTATGAGGAAGCAGAATTGATTTAAAATTTTCAAGTCTTTTCCATAGGCAGCGGTTCGTCATTTTCCGGCCTATGGAAAAATCCCCAATTAACGAAAGTTTAGTAAGTTTTCGTTTTTGTAAAAACTATAACAAAAAACCGCTCATTTGTCCAGATTTCGGTCCATTCCCCGGGTTTCTATCCTCTGCAGCAACCCAGAGTTTTAAAAAGTTTGCTTTAAATACACTTAACAAAATGCATTACCTCGTTGTCGTCGTATGTATTATTTCACGCTCCACGAGGAAGATAGGTTGATTCGGATCGGCACGAGGAGTCGTGATGGAAGTGGGAGTATTACTTAAAACTGTAGGAATAATTTCCGACTGGCCCTGAAAACTTCGTCTGACAGTCCAGTTCCCCGGAAGCCAAATTTGAGTCGGCCACTGGAAACTTCTCGTCGGTGTCTTCACTTTGCGCAGCTCCTTCAGTAAAACGGGTTCTCTCTGTAAACAAATTTCAAAAATTGATTACTTAATTATTTAGTTATTTAATCAAATCAAAAATTCATCGGTATATTCGAAAATACTGGGTACCTGTTTTGATATTAAATTTAAAAGAATAAAAATTACCTCTCGCATAAAAGTCAGATCTCGATTAAGGAAGTAGACCGTCTGCTGAAGATTTTGGTGACTGCACAAAGTAAGAGCTTCCTCGTGTGCGCTCCATTCACACTCTTCAATAAAATTTGCTTCAGCTTCTCGCATTCTGTCTCGCATCCAGGGGCCAATTCGCGACAAAACTGGATGCTCGCGTTCGATGTGCTCTCGAAGAGTATCCTTGGTTTGATTTAATCTTCGTTGAACATTTTCCACCGCTCTGTGCATCAGAACTACTGATTGTGCCTGTTGCAAAAGAAGCTGTGCGATTCCTTCGCCTAGTGCGTGGATATCCGGATGGGATAAAATGCTGGAGTAGACTCGCTGTAAATATTCTCGCATTACTGCCTCGTTTACTTCCTGAAATTGACAAATTTTTCTAGATGAATTAAAAAGAAAAACATGATTTGAAGAATAAACAGTGACGTATTTACATAATTTTTATTAACATTTTATTTAACAACAAAGTTGATATTTTTTCATAAACGATCCCATTTTTGCAACTACATATATTTATGTAAAACATAACGAAATCAGTAAAGACACATCTTACAAATAATATCCAGCGAATTATAATACTTTAAAAAAAATTGCTTATTTTTGTATTAACAAATTAATTAGTGAAAGTGCTACTAACTACAAGATTAAAAACACTTAGACTTAATTTTCCAATTTTTTGTTGGGGATATACGTAAAAACAATGCTTACTTACTTTTAAAAAAAATTCAAAGTAATTGTTAATTTGATGAAGAAATTTAATAAACAAATGCATATCTTAGCTATTTCATGCTCTAAACACTTCGTTCTTTTTAAAAAAATGATCAAAAATGTGTCGACAATAAATAATATGTACGATTTTTTATGCCTAATAAAAATTGTTAATTGTTTTTTAAAATTTGATAAACATTTAAACAAATACAGATTTTCGTCAAATTTCAACCAGCATATTTCGTTTTTTCAAACTGAATCAATTCTAAATTATTTGGAAAAATCTTCCACTTATGATACTTCATCAACCAATAATAATTGTTTATTTTATAAACAAGTACACATCTTGACTACTTCTCAGCAGATAGATGTAGTGTTTTTTTTACGAAATCTAATACCAATGACTCAGAAAGGACTTTATTAGATAGTTGAATTACAATTTTTTAAAGAAACCTTTGCTCACTCTTCCAAAATAACGAAATCACGAATTTTTCAGTAAAATTTTTGATTAAAAAACTTAATTGTGGCTTATTGATAAAATTTAGAGTTAATTTCGTAGAAGAAACGAAATCTGCCGGTTGATAATGGACGAAAATCTGTATTTGTTTATAACATTTATTTTATTAAATAACACATGTGTCACCTGACATTGTGTCCTAATAAATAAGGTCCTTTCTAAGTCATTGGCAGTCGATTCCGTAAAAAAAAACTACATCCATTTCTTAAGAAGTAGTCACTTGGTTGAAAGTTGAACTACTTTTTAAAAATTAATTTTATTTATGATTCACCTCTTTGGTTGAAAACTTAATTTTTTTGTTCAAAATTGGGATTGTTGTTGTAGTTAAAAATTAATTTTTCGATCTGAAAATTTAACTATTCCTTTTTTGGTAGAAAATTCATCTCTTTGGTAGAACATTAATCTTATTGGTTGAAAATTTAACTATTTGGATAAAAACTCATCTTTTTTGGTTGAAAATTCAACTCCTTGGTTGAAAGTTGAACTACTTTGTTAAAAATACATATATGATTTTTTTAAATTAATTTTAAAGACAATTCAATAATTTTGTTGAAAATTCGACTTTTTGGTTTAAAATTCATCTTTCTTGATTGAAAATTTGTCTATTTGGGTGAGGATTCAACTATCTTGTTAAATATTCGTTTAATTCAACTGGTTGAAAATTCATTTTTCATGATTGAAAAGTCATCTTTTTTGGCTGAAACTGAACTTTTTTTGTTGAAAATTAAACTGTTTTTCGTTGAATTTTAATCTTTTTTGTTTGACAATTCGACCATTTGGTTGAAAATGCATCTTTGTAGATTGCAAATTCAACTATTTTCATAAAGTCATCTTTTTTGGTCAATAAATCAACTTTTTTGTTAAAAACTCGTCCTTTTGGATTGAAAATTCATCTTTATGGTCAAAAAGTAATCTTTTTGCTTGAAAATTCAACTAGTTGGTTGAAAGTTGAACTAATTTTAAAAAACTCATTTTGTTTGGAATTTACCTCTTTCGTTGAAAAGTTATCT
Organism: Andricus curvator; assembly: GCA_932195095.1. Classification (NCBI taxonomy): domain Eukaryota; kingdom Metazoa; phylum Arthropoda; class Insecta; order Hymenoptera; family Cynipidae; genus Andricus; species Andricus curvator. The sequence goes on along the minus strand of CAKNYM010053182.1, from coordinate 388,959 downwards.
TTTTTGTTTGAAAATTCGTGTTATTTTTTGTTAAAAATTAATTTTTTATCAGAATATTGAACTATTTCGATCAATATTCTTGGTGGAAAATTCGTCTTTTTCGGTAGAACATTAATCTTCGTGGTAGAAAATTCACCTTTTTAGTTAAAAATTGAACTATTTGGTTAAAAAGTCTTGTTAATTGGTTGAAAATGCAACTACTTGGTTGAAAGTTGAACTACTTTAGAAAAATTCATTTTGTTTAAGTTTCACATCTTTGGTTGAAAATTTAAATTTTTGTTGAAAACTCGGTTTATTTTTTTTGGTAAAAATTAATTTTTTTTATCTGAAAATTTAACTATTCTATTTTTGGTAGGAAATTTATCCTTTATAAGTTGAAAAAATGACTATTTGTTAGAAAATTCGTCGTTTTTGATAGAACATTAACCTTCTTGGTTGAAAATTCACCTTTTTGGTTAAAAATTTAAGTATTTGGTTGAAAACTCACCTTTTTTGTTAAAAATTCAACTAATTGATGGAAAGTTGAACTAATATGTTAAAAATGCATTTTGGTTAAAAATTTAACTTTTTTGTTGAAATTTGTTTTTTTTTTGTGTCAAAAATCTTTTTTTATCGGAAAATTTAATTATCCTATGTTTAGTGGAAATTTATCCTTCATAAGTTGAAAAAATTAACTATTTGGTAGAAAATTCATGTATTTTGTTGAAAACTAACATTTTTGTTGAAAATTCAACTTTTTGGGTTGAAAATTGTACTGTCTTCTCAAAAAATCGTGTTTTTGGCCTGAAAATTCAACTGTTTTGGATTGAATTTTAATCTTTTTTGTTTGATAATTCGACCATTTGGTTGAAAATGCATCTTTGTAGGTTGAAACTTCAACTATTTTGATAAAGTCATCTAACATTCAACATTCTTCGAAACAATTCGTCTGTTTTGCTTGAAAGTTCAAATATTTGATTGTTAATGCAACTGTTTGGTTAAAAAGTAACTTTGTTGTTGTTGAAAATTCATTTTTTTGTTGTTCCAAATTCATCTCTTTAGATAGAAAATCTTTTTTAGTTGAAAATTCGACTATCTTCTCAAAAATGCAATTTATTTCGACACGAAATCTTAGGATTTTAAAGTGTTTCATACTGAATTCAATATGTTCTCAACCTTAATTTTATACAGAAGAATTTATTCCCTTATTTTCATGAAAAATCGCCTTATTTCCTCTATTTTGAGAGAATTTTGGCCTACGTTTCATTTTGGGTTGACGGTGGCGGGTACAGATATACGCTCATCAGGGGGGGGGGGGGTAAAAAATTGCCTAACATAAGATTGCTAACGTAGTTTATGGACGGCCCCTTAGTTGAAATATAGAATCAATTTCTGGACTCACTCGCTCAATTTCCTCATCAGTTTTCTTCTGAGCCCTCAATTCCGAAATGAGTCTTTCTCTGAAATGCAGAAACCAGCCTCTTGTTTCTCTCTCCAAAATTGCAACTAGTGTCGGCAAAGCTTTTCTAATAATATCTCTGCTAAATAGTCTCAAGTCCACGGCAGCTCCTCCAGGAGTTCCAAAGACAAAAGGAACTGGTACAGGCAACAATTGCGAAGATTCTCTTTCAACTTCGAACTTTTCCATAGTGGCTCGTCGAAGTTGTCTTCGGACAAAACCGCAGAGCAACTCCAGCGAATCTTCGTACTCTGCCTGTGAATATAGAGATTCGAGGAATTAATTAATTTAGTTCAGTACTTGAAGGGTTGCAGTACAGATGTAGATAACCAACATTTTTGTCGAAAATGGGCTTTTGCATAAAAAATTCTTAAAAAATCAAATACATGTTGTGTTGAAAGAATTTGTTCGAAATCTCATTTTGAATATAACAATAAAAAGATTGGTAATTCAAAACCAGATAACTGACTCTTTGTACTCGTCTCCAATCTTCTTCTTTTTTTTTAATTGCCTAATCTCGCACCTTTTTTTTAAACCTTTTTCTCACCATATTCCTCTTCCTAAAAGTTTTTAAATACAGTAAAATAATCAAATACTGCTTATTGAAGTAAAACTTCTTTAAAGACGGGAGTGAATTGAAAAAAAACGACCGAATGCACGACCGCACGTACAGCCGAGCAGGGTCTAGATCGAGAAACTAGCCCAGCGCTCGAGATCGAGTGAAATTATTGTCCAAACGTCTCGGTGGACGGAAATTTTAAAAGTCAGAAAATTAATCTTTTTTAAATATAGGCTTGTAGAGAATGAAGAGATGGAACTTTTATCTATTTTCTGTTTTACCATCGGATGAGTATTTTTAGTAATAAACATAAAAAACTGAAAAATTTTGTCCCCAAATTCAATTACTTTTTAAGAAATAAATCGTCGTAAGTTGAGAAAATATTATTAGAACTGTTTGAAACTTTGATCTACACACGAAAGCCTAAAAACTGAAGAAAAAACTAAAAATCACCTATTGTTTAATAATACTTAATTGCAAATTGAGACAGATCGGTAACCCGGTTTTTTCAGGCTCGCCGACAAAAAGTATCAACAACTTTCAGTGAAATATATTTTCCTCGCTATCGAAGGGAGATGTTTGGGAATTTTCAGATCGATTCATTGAAAATTGGCGGAAATATCCACTTTACAAGAAAACATGTGAGAAAAACGATTTTCAAAACCCATGAAATTTGAACCTCCAAATTCTTGAATGATTTACTAGGAATTGGTTAACTTTTTCTAATGAAACTCATTTTCTCCCAATTTAGCAACTCAATATCTCGGAAGTAAGTATTTATTTTTGTTTAGACTAAAAATTGCACTTTTAATCGTGATCCGCGACCATGCCTGTTTCAATTTTAGGTTCCTGTCACTTTGGAATTATAAACTTCCACATGATATTTCTCGGAACTGAATAATTTTGTTTAATCATACTTTTTTGACCTCAATTCAGAAACACTTCAGGTCGGGAGAAAACTTGTTTTATTTTTAAATGGTGATTTACATTTTACAGAATATTATTTGGCTCTCCTGAAAAATTGCGATTTTGCTGGTTATCTAGTTCTGTAATGCAAACCCCTTCAGTTAAGTACTTAATTAGTTAATCAACATTCAAGAAGATACACAATGTGCAGTAATACTCAGTTCTATCTAGGGGGCAATTTCATCAATGGAATTTCGATAATCTTACCCTGCAAACCAACTCGGCTACGAGATATCGACATCGCTCTTCTCGGATTTTGGCATCTAAATTCTGTGCTTGCAACGATGGCACGCCAACTATAATATCTGAAATTAAATTTAAAAGAAGATTAGAGCGTTCAAAATCATTTGTGTTTGAATTAGAAAGTATTTTTAAATTGAAGAGTGTACATTGCAGGCCTCGGACTCATGTGAGAAATTCAAAATAGTGTCAATAGTTGCATACATTTTTAAAAATAGTAGTAAAACAGTGTAATTCAATTTATTAAATATTAAATCAAGGGGTTAACTTTTTTTAAATCTGGTATATACTTTACATTAGGGGTATACAAAAAACATACATTTTCGTTTTTTTGTAAATTTTTTTTTATTTGTGCATACTTGAAATGATATGCGAAGAAAATTGTTATAAAGAAGCACTAATCATCTATTCCACCTACTGGGATGTCTTTAATACACATTTAAATTACTTTTAGGTTCTTAAAAAGCAATTCATATAAACATGAAAAATTAGTATTTTTGAAAAATTGGTCTATATGATTTTTTTTCAAGTATGCATAACTTAATTACAAAATATAAACAAAAAATACTCATTTTAATGAGCCGCATCTTTTATATTCTTTATAATTTTGCATTGTGATCTGCTGTTTACGAGAAAATTTGATTTTTCTGTAAAAACAGACTTTGCGATGAGCAACCTCTAAATATTATTTGTTTTATTTCTTTTTCAACCTGCTTCATTTTTAACTTAAAAGAAAAAAATCGAAAATGCAAGTTGAAATTCGGATGTCTTTCTTTCTCGAATACCCTTAATATAAATCTCCCATAAAATCGCGTGAAATCCTTCAAAATCTTTTAAAATACTTTGAAATCTTTGAAATCCGTTAAAATCCTTGCAAACCCCTGAAACCTGCTGAGATCCTCTAAAATTTAATTGAAAACTCGTCAATCCTTTGAAATCCCTTAAAATTTTTCAAACGACTTAAAATCTTATCATTTTTTATCCTATAAATCCCTTAAATATGGTGAAATCCCTTGAAATGTTTGAAATACATAGAAATCCCTGAAAGTTCCTCAAAACTTTATTTTATTTCATTTATTCCCTAAAATTTTCTAGAAATCAGTCGGAAATCCTTTGGAATCTTTTAAATATCATTACTATCGTGGATCCATTTTTAAAATCCTTTGAAATTTTCTGAATTCCTACGAAATTCTTTCAAAAACCTCGCTAAATTCCTTGGAATTTTTTTATATGTCATAAACTCTTTAAAATCCCTTGAAATTTATAAAATTTCTTAAATTTTGTGAAGTTCCTAGTAATCACACAAAAGTCGAGTCAAATCCTGTAAAACATGTTGAAATCTGTAATATCTTTCAAAATCCCTTAAAAAATTATGAAATCTTGAAAATCCTCTGAAATCTCGTAAAATTCCATAAACCTGATAAAACCTCCTTGAAATCGCTTGAAATCTTTCAAAATACCCTAAAAGCTTGGAAAACCCTTGAAATCTGCTGAAATCTACTGAAATCTATCAAAACCCCTTGAATTCTGGAATCTTATAATTCTATTTGAAATCCTATGAATACTTAAAATATTGGTAAAATTCCTTGAAATCCCTTATAATTTTGTAAATACGTAAAAAATCTTTGAAATCGTAGAAATATTCTAAAATCTCACGAAATCATTTGAAATTCCTTAGAAATTTTAAAATCTCTTGAAATTTTCAATAATCCTACGAAATTCTTCGAACTCTCATTAAATTTCTCGAAATATTTCTTCTTAGAAATCGCTTGAAATCTCATACATTTAGAATTTTTTAATAACTTTTTGAATTCTTTTAAAAATGTTTAAAGGTTCTTAAATCCTCTTTCTAATAATAAAATTTTAATTACTTCAAATGTAGAAAAAGATTTGAATTTTAATTCTTTGAAATCATAAGCGTCTGAAATTAAGAATGAAAAAGACTTAGACTTACAGACTTTTAAGACTTAGAAATGGAAAAATCTGTAATTTGTAAATTTCTAATGCTTCATTAAAAGCATTAGGTTTTAAAAAATAATTTAAAAATTGAGAGCATTTAAAGTTAAAATATAAAAATGTAAAAAGGATAATCATTTCAATTTTAAAGCGGTCAAATATATGAACCTAGTAGCATTAAAATTTTAATTTATTGGATTTTGCAATAGTCCAATAAGCCTTTAAAATCGTAAGCATTGTAATTTTAAACAGAAATGGGAAAGGGTCAAGTTTTAAAATGAGTAAAATTTTCAGTTTAAATAGCCTTAAAGTGACTAAATTTGAAAATAGCAAAAGTTAGAATTCGTCGAAATCTGTTAAATTTCGTCGAAAAAAATCTGAAAGGGTTTAAATCAAGGAAGCAATAATTTAAAATAATCTTGTTTAAATCTACTGAATTTCAGTGTTTTTAATTTTTAAAGCATTCAAATTGATTAAGATCCAAATATCAAAATTTTAAGGGTTGATAGCGTTAAATTAGAAAGCATTTAAACCTTAATCCAGAGCAAATTTAAAAGATCCAAGCTTGGAGATGTTGAATTGAAAAATGTAAAAAATTGAAAATAAGAGAGGAAATTTGGAAAAGTTCAATTTTCAAAGTATAAAGCATTAAAAATGTGAAATTCAAAATAATTTCTAAATTTTCAATACCAAAGATGTTTAAAATAAAAATATATTGCAATTACGGTAGTTGTCGTGCCAAAAATCGGATATCTGAAAAAACTAGTTTGTCTATGATTTTAAGAATCAAAATATTATTACTGATGTCATTTCAAATAAAAACATTATTTTAAATGAAAACTGTTAAAATTCACAAAAAACATTTACTTTAGCATTGTTTTTTGCAACTGAATTTTTTCTTACCATCGCTTCTTATCAATTGTCGAAAAAGGATTGAATTTTAATAAATGACGGCTTATTTTTTCGGGGAAAACATTTGCTACAATTCTACTGTTTACAATTTTGAAAGTAAATTTTTCTATGGCTGAAATCGTTAAAACAATTTTTTAAAAGAAATAATTATATAAGTGTTAAACTGATGAAAATATTCAAATCACAAAATGACTAAATGGAAAGTACCTACATTTAAAAAACTCGAGATTAGAGGCAGCAAAATTTAAAATTCTTCTAATGTTCAAAAAGGTTCCAAATTCGAAAGACTTCGAATTTTAAAAATGCTTTCCTTTTCTGAATGCTTGAGTATAAATAAAAAATTCTGCATAATTTGAATCAGTTAATGGGGGGGGGGGGGGGGGGCATATTTTTTTCACTGGTGAAATTAAATGAGCACTAACATTTTTTTTTTATTTTGTAAAGAGTATACTTTTTAAATTTTGTGTGGGAAGATAAGGATTTCTGATTGGGCCAGCGTCGGAAGTAAAAATCAGTCTGATTAGCGCAGTTGATGTGAAATTAATATGGCTGCTAGTGATTGGGATAAACATAACCTATTTTCACGTTTATTATTGAAAACATGTTTAAAAAGTATGTAGGAGGGTCAAGAAATGTATTCAAAAGGCTTAGAATTCCACTAAAACCGGAATTTTTATAGCGTGACAGAGCGAATGTGCCAAAAGTCGACACGTGGATGGTCATCAATTTTTTCGCCAGCTGTCTGTTGGATACTTCGTTACTCAATGGAGCCACTGCATACCAGTATTCTGATTGGTTCAGCGGTTTGCAGGATGTGACGTTTCAAGATCACAGAGATGTTTGAATAGGGTTTTAGATACTTTTTTAAAACATTTTTTTTCTCATGAGTGAAATATTCTAATTTTTTTTAAATGTACTATACTTTTTAGACTTTTATGCAGTATTTAAAAAGTATATTATCTAAAATTCATGCAACAACCCCATTGTAGGATTTAACTTACCAAGAAGTCTAAGAAGTCCAGTCAGCATCGACCTGAAGGACTGTGAAACGCTAAAACAGTGGGACACTAATCTAGCTTTTGCAGTCACAACTAAAAATCTTGTAGCTAACGCGAGATCAGTTAATAGAGCTTCTCTTCTTCTATCTCTACCTCGTTGCAAAAGAGCACTCAATCTCCATCGGTGCATTTGTCCAGGAAAATTGATTGAATCTACTTCGAACTCTCTGCAAAACAAATATTTTGGTCACCACAAAAAATACAAATTCCTAAATCAGGATGGTAAATTTGCCATTTTAAATAATAAAAACAACCTAAAGTCTAAATTCGTGGTTCTTATAAATTTCAAAATTAAAAAAAAAACGATAACCCAACAAAAATAATAATTTATTTAAAAGAAAAAATACATAACTATGCCAAATTCTAGGCAATGCCTTAAAATGTTGGGAAGCTGGTAGACTAAAATTTCAGACTTACCATTTATATCTGAAATATCTTAGATATCTTATTAATATTTAGAAGTCAACTTTCTACGTAAAATAATGTTTGAAAAACTAATAAATTGTAACATAACTAACTAAATTTTATAAGCCTAAAGTTCTATTGCAAAGGGAAAGGGGCTGTGATAAATATTAAATTAATTTGGGAAATTTGCGAATACAAAAAATGGGAAAATTACAATAATTTGGATAAAGTTATTCATCCCACACCAATCGATGATAAGATCAAAGGGGTTTGCTACAAATCCAACTTCATGCTGAGGACTCGTGTATTCACAAATACAAAGCCACATTGTGTTTTTGTGTCGAAAGAAGGGAAGTTAAATGCCAGGATATTATTTTTTTCATCACGAAATAAAGTAATAAAATGTTTAACCATAACTGCCTGTTTGGAAAACAATTTTTTACATCACAGAACTAAAATATTTAAAAAACATTAAATCCCAAGTTTCTTCTGAAGAATCAATCAATACATTAAAATAAATTAGGATCTAAGAATGAATATTATCGAAATCTATAAAGATACCTAATTTATTTGTATTATTTTTATATACAATTTCTGAGAAGAATTAGAAAGGCTAAGTTCCCTTGTGACAGTGTTGGGAAGTAACAGAGTTACAATTAAAAATATGTAGCCGAAATTTCACATTTTTATTTCCGGCAGTCGAAAAGTTGATGAAAAATGAAATAATTTCTGTTTGGAAACATAGAAAATTCCAGAATTTTAAATTTGAAATATAATGTTGAGTAATGAATAATTGCAAATTTTAAAAGTTTAAAAATGAAATTAGAAATATGTATATAAAAACTTAAGGTACTTCTCATGCCAAAAATCAAGTCAAGTTTTCTATGATTTTAAGAATTATGTATTGTCATGCCGTATGAAAGAAAAAACATTATCTTGTATGAAAAAGTCTTACGAAAACTAATTATTTTAATAATATTTTTTGTAATTGAATTTTTTGTTACTGTCGCTTCTGGCCTATTTTAAACAAATTGCTGAATCTTTATAAATCATGGCTTATTTTTACGGGGAAAACATCCCCTACAACACTATTGTTTCCAATCATATATATGGCCAACAGCCATACCACGCTGAAAAAACCAGTTCTCGTCAGATCACTGAAGTTAAGCAGCGTTGGGCGCGGTTAGTACTTGGATGGGTGACCATTCGAGAAAACTGAGTGCTGTTGGCACATCGTGGGTGTGGTGAGCCCACACTTGTAGTTATTTACTATAAGAAACTAACCTAGAAACACTACTCGAATCGGGTAGTGTCACGCCTACCCTGAAAGGGAAATGGCTTAATGGTATACATATAAGTTTTATGCGGGCTAAGTCAATTTTGTGGTCAGAAGAATTTTTTTGTCATGAAATCAAATTATCGCATTTTTTTCGCAAACAACGAATAATACATACAAACAAATGTTAAAAAAAAAGTTTGCGTATCTATAAAAAAATCTAAAAAAATGCGTCTTGCACTTTGGTCATATCCTGCATCATTTAGAAGAAAAATTTGAAAGTTATTTTTTTGTTTTGTTTTGTGGTTGATTCTGTACCAATCTATTCAGATTATTATCTCCAATTTTCAAATAGGAAAAGAAATAATGCAAAAATATATACATTTCTAAAATTGCTAATATTTAAAACATTCTTTAAACAAAATTTTAAATGAAAAGATTTCTTTCAAGATATTGAGGTAAACATTATTTGGTCTCAATTAAAAGAACTCTTAAAATATTCATAAGCAAACCCTGCAGATTTGAACGAATCATGAGTTTAGTGTCTCTACTTAAAAAATTGTATTTAAGATTCATTTTCAGAAAAAAAATTCTCCTGGTTTAAAAAATGGTTGAGCCCGCATAAAGCTCATAGAATGCCTTCCTTAAGCAGAAAATTTGTAAAAATATTGTAAGAATTAAAAATGATTTTATTTCTTGTAACATTAAAAAAATTTTCTGCTAATATAAGGACGACATCCTTTCAGTAAAACTCACCAGAAACCGTAAAGAAAATTCGAATATCTGATGTAGGTCAAGAACTATCGAATTTTACAGAAAAAAAATTTGTGATGTTTTTTTTTTTAAACGAATGTCAAGATTCTAATATCCGTAACGTCGTGGAAAAATTTGTTTTCTCAAATCGGAAATATATGTATCACCTAATTTTCTTGAAACAACAACATAATTCGTCGCTGAGAGATTCTGCAACTTGAATTGTGGAAACAGAATTATTGTTTGGCATAGCAGGATCTATTCTTATTCTCAAAATATTTCGTTTGAGTGATGAACTTTGCGATGAACTAGTTTTATTGAAAGAAAAAAAATCAAAGCAATTTTTGTGATTTAAAATTAATAGTAGTGTAAAATAAAAACAAATTATTAACGTAAAATTATGTATTAAATTACATAAACTGAAATATAATTTTTAAGTTTCAAAACACTTACAAATAAAAAAATAAAAAACTATATAAAGCTGTTCAGAATTTAAAATGGCATATAATACAAGTTTTATACAAAAAGAAGTAACACCAAGGTAACGCGTTACTTTTTGTCAGTAGCGGTAACGGAAGCGCGTTACATATTTTGAGGCAGTAAAAGGCCGTGCATAAATTAAGTAGTCTTTGAGTGTGGTGGGGGGGGGGGGGTGTCAGCGAGTTTTCTATGCTGTCTTACATGGGGGGTACGTGGTGAAAATCATTTCTTACGTAAGATATTTTTACGTGTGTGAATCACTAAACAACAAAAGTTTAAAAATTTGGTAGAAAATTCAAATGTTTAGCCCAAAGATGAACTATTTTGTTAACAATTCATTTTTGTAGTTAAAGATTATTCATTTTAGTTAAAAATTCATTCCTTTAGTCAAAAATTTTACTATTTTGTTGAAAATTTAACTATTTTATTTTTTGTAGAAAATTTATCTTTTTTAGTTCAAAATTCACCTACTTGGTGAAAATTGGTTGAAAATTCGCTTTTTTCTGTAGAAAGTTAATCCTCTTGGTTCAAAATTCAACTACTTGGTTGAAAATTTATGTACTTTGTTGAAAATCCATCTTTTTTGGTAGAAATTTAAATCTTTTTTTTGATCGAAATATCAACTATTACATTTTTCGTTGAAAATTCATCTTTTTGGCTGAAAATTAATTTTTTTCAGCTGGAAATTCAACTATTCCATTTTTGGTAGAAAATTGATCTTTTTGGTTGGAACTTCAACTATTTGATGGAAAATTGATATATTTTGTTCAAAATTCGTCTTTTTGGTATAGAATTAATCTTCTCGGTTGAAAATTTATCTGTTTGGTTGATGATTGATGTATTTTGTTCAAAATTCTTTTTATTGTTGTAGAAAATCATTTTTTTGTTAGAAATGTAACTGGTTTAAAATTTAACTGTTTTTGATTTGAAATAAAAATATTGTTTAGTAGAAATATTAACTATTACATTTTTCGTTGAAAATTAATCTTTTTTGGTTGAAAAACAATTTTTACAACTGGAGCATTAACTATTCCATTTTTGGTAGAAAATTGATCTTTTTTAGTTGAAACTTCAACTATTTGGCTAGAAATTTATGTATTTTGTTAAAAATTCCTCTTTTTGATAAAAAATGAATATTCACGATTGAAAATTGAATATGTAGATTGAAAATTCAACTTCTTTATTAAAAATTCGTTTTTTTTGTTTGTTAAAAATTAATTTTTTTAACTGAAAATTTAACAATTTGGTTGAAAATTAACTTTTTTATTGAAAATTCGTATTTTTGGGTTAAAAATTTAACTGTTTTGTAGAAAATTTGCTTTTTTTTGTTGAACATTAATTTTTGGTGATAAAAATTTAACTACTGCAATGTTGGTTAAATATTGATTTTTTTAGTTTAAAAACTCAACTTTTTGGTTAAAAAATTATGTAACTTATTGAAAATTATTCTTTTTTGGTAGAAAATGAATCTTCTTGGTTGAAAATTCGTCTTTTTTTAAATAGAAAATCAATCTTGTTTCATCAATAATTTGTTGTATTTTGTTGAGAATTTGTAGAAAGCTCGTCTTTTTGTCTTGCAAATTCAACATTTGGGATGAAATTTTTTTCTTTATTCAACAAAAAATCTTTCTTGGCTGAAAATTCCACTCTCGTTGAAAATTCGTCTATTTGATTTGAAAATTCATCTCTTCTGGTAGAAATTTAATCTTTTTTGGTTCAAAATGCAAGTGTTTGGTTGAAAACACGGAGTGGTTGAAAATGAATCTGCTTTGGTTGAGGATTCAACTATTTTGTTGAAAATTGGTATTTTTTTGTTCAATTCAACTGTTTTTGATTTGAAATGAAAATCTTTCCTTGGTTAAAATATCTTCTATTACATTATTTGTTGAGCATTGATCCTTTTTGGTGGAAAGTGCGACAACTTCGTTGAAAGTTGAACTACTTTGTTAATTCATCAGAAACAGTAAGATTTTACCCCTCCCCCCCCAATTGTCTTCGTAATTTTTGAATGATCCCCGAAATAAATAACCAAAAAAAATTTAGACGGTTCTAAATATAAAAAAAAAAAGTTTCGTAATTTATGCACGGCCCCTACCGTTAACGTGCCAAACACTGGTAATTTTCATATTAGCATCTCTAGTTTGATTTCTGTTATTTAACATTTAATTAGCAATATTAAATGTTCCCAACACTGTCTAATGAGTAGTAAAATAGCGAGATGTGCAGACAGTAAACACTGCGTTTGTGATGATGATGTGAAGCGTTTTACGACTTTTTGAAGTGGGTAAACATTTACACAAATTTGTAGTTTTGTTAAGTCACTCATGAGTAAATGTGGAGTGTCGTGAGTGCGTGACGTACCCGCATCTCCGAATGCTCTCCAATTGAACGACATTCAGCTTCTTCGGTTTTCCATACTTATCCTTGTGCAAGCTTTAGAAAAATCGTTACAGAACATGAGAGACATAAACATTCGCCTCACAGTCAAGAATTCTCGAAGAAGAGATTTTAAAAGACTTTCATGTGACCTGAATCACGGTTCGATGGCGATGAATCAAGAGGAATTTTTCGGAAGACTTCCACAGAAAAGTGATACTTTTTTTATCAAATGAAAATGGGATTCAGAAAATAGAGAAGGATTTGTCAAATATAAAAGGATTGATCAAAAACATAAGGATCTATGAAATAAATCCTTGGTTTACAAAATACAACGACATCAATAGTGAGTTGCCTGAGATTTAGATTTTGTGATTCGTTTTCCAGTGCTTCATTATTGACATCGTTACTATACAAATTCAGGGAATCTACTCGACGGATGACTTTAAATTCCCGGTGATTTCCCGGTTTTCTAACGATCAATTTTTGATTTTTCCCAGTCAATTTGAAAAAGTTCAAAAGAGTTCAAAAGTTTTGAACATTTTAAAAGAATTAAAAGATTTCTGATTTAGTATAAGGAATTTTGAAAAAGTATTCTAATTCTGAGTTGGAACATCGGATAATTGTTGGTCAGAAGAATTACAATTCTGATTTGGAACAGAGATTTTGTGAAGGAATTATAATTCTGAATTTAAACAGGATTTTTTTGTAATACTTTTGTAAATCAGAATTAAAATTACTTTCGAGTTCCATGTCAAAAATTATCTGTTCCAAGTCATATTATAATTCTTTACGAAAATTCCCTGGCCTAAAGTCCAAATTAAAATTATTTACGGAAATACCCTGTTCCAAAGTGAAAATTATCATTTTTACGAAAATTCCCTGTTCCAAGTCAGAATTATATTTATTTACTATATTTTCTATTATAATTTAGAAATATAGTAACTCCCTTTTTATAAAATTTGGAAATGGGCTGTCTAAAAGTCTGGACAAATTTTATTTGCAAAAATAATAATTATTAATTTAAACAAATTCGGATTTGGAACAAGGAATTTTTTAAATCTGACAATTTCTGAGTTTTTTGTGAATTCCCTTTTTATAAATTAAAATTATTCTCTAAAATTTCCCGTTCCATGTCACACGGAGAAAAATGGATGTTTAAATGTAGATGTTCAAAGGGTAAGATTGTTCCGCCTAACATGCAGATATTCATGCCAAACATCTACTATCTTTTTGAGATGTTAGGCGTAAAAATATTTTTATGTTAAACTGTAACATATTCAGATGTTAAAATCATCTGAACGCATGCGCATTGCGCATTCGAATTTCACGACTATATTTGACGGCTATATAATTTCGATATTACAATTATGGAATATTACAATTTTTGAACATTTTCAAAGAATCCAAATTAGCTATCCTTAATTAAAATTGTACAACGACTTTTTTCTGTCTACAGGACGGAACAATATTCTTAAGTTTGACGTTATATTGACTCGAACACCTTTGAACATTTGACACGTGATTTGACAAAATGTTTGTGAATTTATAATAAAATATGAGTTTAAGTAACCTCAAATAGATAGAATTTTAAATGCAGATTACATATTATTGGTTCTCAGCTTACTTACCCCGTTTTTATTTTTTATTTTGAATTAAAAATATTAAACATAACCTCAGCTAGACTGAATGTATTTTCTGATCAGCATTTCATACCCTGTATCTGTTTTTCGTTCATGTACGAAAATTCAAGTTTAGTTTTAAATTCACAAATAAGTTATCAATTAATTCCTTAAATGCTCAGAAATAAGTAAATTCCTCAAATATTTACAGCCGTGAGTTGACATAACCATACATGTAATATTTCGGATATTTCAGGTTGAACATTTTGGATGTTTCAGAGTAACATCTCAGTTTTTAATATCTACAGATCCTAACTTTGAACATCTAGATTGCTGTCCTATAGTTAAACATAAAATATGTTAACCCTGAAGATCTAGATGTTACGTTTAAACATCCATTTTTCTCCGTGCAAAATTATAATTCTTCTGGGGATTTTAAAAATAATTTATTTACTGACCATCCAAATTCAGAATAAAGATTCAAATTGTGATGAATTCTGACTTGGAATAGTGATTTTTTTTAAATTTCCTTCTCAATCAGAATTACAATTCTTTTCGAAAATTCCCTGTTCCAAAGTCAAAATTATAATTCTTTTCGAACATTCCGCGTGCTAACTCAGAATTATAAATCTTTTAGAAAATTCCCTGTTTCAAAGTTGAAATTATTATTCGTTACTGAAATACCCTGTACCAACTACAAAGTCTAGTGTTATGCGGAAATTGCCTGTTCCAAAGTCAAACGTAACGATATTCCCTGTTCAAAAGTAAAAATTATATTTTTTTACGGGAGTTCCCTGTCCTAATATTGTCAACACTATATTTCTTTACTGAAACTCCCTGTCCCAAACTCCAAATTATTTATCATTATTAAAATTCACTGTCCCAAAGTAAAAATTATAATTCTTCGCGGAAGTTCCCTGTCCTAAACATAAAATTATATTTCTTTTCTGAAATTTCATTTCGCAACTCAGAATTATAATTCTTTTCGAAAATTCCTTGTTCCGATTCGGGATAATTGTAACTCATTAAGTGAATTTTTTATATTTATTTATTTCCTGTCCCGACTCAGAATTAGAGTAATAAAACAATATAAAACCACATTTAATTTACATATTAATACATTTGAGAGAAAACCCCCGGTCACTGAATCATATTCCCGGTCATTTCCTGATTTTTCCGATGACCCGGTCAGTTAGACACCCTGAAATTGTAGTTGTAAAACAAAAATTGGATTTACAGATGAAAAATTGGATTTACGAAATAAAATGTTGGCTTTTTAAATGAAAAACGGACAAGACGTGAAGAAAATGAGCATGTTGCTTTATCTG
Source organism: Andricus curvator (assembly GCA_932195095.1). NCBI lineage: Eukaryota > Metazoa > Arthropoda > Insecta > Hymenoptera > Cynipidae > Andricus > Andricus curvator. Next base: position 373,590 of record CAKNYM010053182.1, on the reverse strand, counting down.
AGAGCTCTTTCTACTTATTTACGAATAAGAAATTCAAATCTGTGATAAACTATGGACTATTTCTATGAATTTGAGTCTCTAAGAGAGTACAGAAGCAAAATTTCTATGAGACTAGGGAAATGAGAGAAATGTAGAAGATTTTTATTTCTTTTCGAAGGCTTACCCCCTTTCTCTGATGCTTTCTAGCTGCTTGTTGGTAAGTCTTCTAGGCTCTCCTTTGGTGTCGACAGCAACTGCGTCCAATTCGTCGAAGCTGGGGGCGACGAAAAAGTCCCTCAGGTGATGTTTTTTCCGAGCTAGGGTGTCTTCTCCATCGGTGCAGGTCGAAAGAGGAGGAGGCAAGGCGATCGGAAAGGTTCTCCAGTGGTAGAGAAATTGCTGGGCGACCTCCTTGATGTTGTGGACGAGGGCCTCCACCTCTGCTGGTGCACCCCGAAGATGAGAGGTTTCAAACTCCACTGGCTCTTTCTGTAAAAGGTAAACGAGTTTGAAAAGAATCCGTTTTTTCAAAGATAAATAATATTTTATTCCAAATATTGTATAGTGGACAAACTGATAAAACATTAATAGACCAATTCCATTTAAAATCAGGCAAAATTTCAAGAAACATCTAGGTCATAGTGTCAGAATGATTTTTTATTTGGATATATCATTCTAGAGTCAAAATAAAGGGACACTTATTCAAGAATCACAGCCCAAAATTCTATAAAAATAGGAGAAATAGGGAGATTCAAAAAAACTAGGGGAATACATTATTTTAAACAACATTAATGTAGGTACCATATTACTAAGATTTCAACCCAAGAAGATGAATTTTCAACAAGAAAAAGGCTATTTTCCACCAAGAAAGATAAATTTTCAACCAAATAGCTGAACTTTGAACCAAAAAAAAAAAATAATTTTCAACCACAGTTGAATTTTCAACCTAAGAAGATGAATCTTTAACCACAAGATAGAATTTTCAAACAAAAAAGATTAAACTTCAACCAAAACAGTTGCACTTTCAGCCCAAAAATACGAATCTTTTAGAAGAAAGCTGTATTTTCAACCAAAAAGAATAAATTTCCAACCAAAATAGATCATTTTTCTAGCCAAAGATGAATTTTATATCCAAAACGACAAATGTTCAAAAATACAGTTGAATTTTCGGCCAAGAAATATGACTTTTTATGAAAATAGTTGAATTTTCTATAAACTAATTAAATTTTTAACTAAATAGTAGACTTTTTAACCAAAAGAGATAAATTCTGGACCAAAAAAATTAAATTTCAACCATAAAAGATGAATTTTCAAAAATAAAATGTGAATTTTCTACCTAAAGATGAATTTTCAATCCTAAAGGGCGGAATTTCTATCCAGAAAAACGAATTTAAAAAAAAAACATTTGAATTTTCAACCAAAAAAGATTACTTTTCAACCAAATAGTTTAACTTTCAAAAAAATAGACTTTCCACCCATAGTAGAATTTTTAATCAAACGAGATGAATTTTAGACCAAAAATGTAATAGCTTACTTTTAAATTAAAAAGAATTAACTTTCATCAAAAAACATAACTTTTTTTAAAGAAAATAGTTGAATTTTCAACAAAATAGTAATTAATTTTGTTAACCAAATAGTAGAATTTTAACCAAACGAGAATAAGTCTGGACAAAAATATAATAATACACTTTTAAATTAAAAAGAATGAACTTTCAGCCGTAAAAGATGAATTTTCATCTTTAACAAAATAATAAAATTAACTTTAACTGCAGTTTATCAAAAATTACCTAATACTGTCCTGGTTTCCCTCACATTCCCTGACATGTAAACTTTTATCTAAACATTCTTTTGTACCTTTCGTTCTTTTCGAGAAAAATGTGAAAATTCAATTTTTCAAAAATAATTTTTTCAATATTAATCAGTGGTTTACTGAGAACAAAACTCAGGAGATATATAGTAAATATTACCATATATCTATAAACAAAAAATTTTTTATGTGAGGTTTTTGAGAAAATTCACTGTCAAGAATTTAAAAAAAGCCACCATTTTGTCAATTTTCTATTTTTTTAAATTAATTGATTGATCAAACTGTGAAATACGTATTCCTTTATTTTCACTAAATAAATGAATAAAATAAAATGAATAAATAAAATAAAATTATTTGTGAAAATTCTCTTATTTACAATGAATTTAATTTCATGTCTTATTTAAAAATTCCCATCTTATCTTTAGTGACGTAAAAATATTTCTCAGATTTGATTAGTCAATTGAGTTAGTAATTAGTGCGATAGATTTTTGGTTTGCGGATGGTAGCATGGATTCTTCTGTTAGAACTGATCAGAATAACTAAAATGAGATCTTAGATAAAAATTGTACAGCTGATAAAAGTTAATGTTTTTCTTTTTATATAAAATATTAGAAATGAAAAAATATTCAAACTGATGTAAATATGTACTTCTTTTGAAAGGCATTTTTCCCCACAAATTTAATTATTTAGTCCACAATTATTTCTACACTTAACGAAAAATTTCCAACAAAATTCTCTAACAAGAAATATTTTTGAAACTTTTAAATTTTCCATTGTATGATATACAAGAATGCTAAATAAAATTAGTTATAAATATGAACAATGCAAGTGATTTTAGTCCAAGTTTTATTACGTCTGGGAATTAAAAAATAAAAATTTTAAGAAACAAAAAGAATATAAACTTTTTTCGTTCTTTTTTACGACTCTTCTAGACAGTCTAAAGTTACTGCCTGGGAGTGTCGTAAAAACCCGGAAAAAAATATATTTTATGTTTAAAAATTTTTTTTGTAGATCAATCGTCTTTTTGGCTTGAAAATTCAACACTTTGGATGAAATGTTTTTTATTTTTTTACTGAAAAATCTTTTTTGATAAAAAATTCAACACTTGTTGAAAATCCGTCAGTTTGATTTGAAACCTAATCTCTTTTGGTAGAACATAAACAATAAACATTGTTTATTGAGAATTCATCTTTTTTGGTAAAAAGTTGAACTACTTTGTTATTTCATAAGAAACAGTAAGATTTTACCAAGTCCCCCTCCCCCCAAATCATATTACGTAATTTTTGATTGGCCCAAAAATGACACTGTTTGGTTGAAAATGAAGCTATTTTGGTTGAAGGTTCAACTATTATGTTGAAAATTCTTCTTTTTTGGTTGAATTCAACTGTTTTTTTTTTATTTAAAATGAAAATTTTTTCTTGGCTAAAATATCAACTATTACATTTTTGGTTAAGAATTCATCTTTTTTGGTTGACCTCTAAATAAATTCACGAAGAATATTTAATCGGCAAAAACTGGGTAAGATAGGGAGGGAGGGGGGTCAAGACTTACAGATCCTAACAAAGGGGGTACGTGGTTTAAAATTTTAGAAAAAAAACTGTATGCCTATAATTTATGCACTGAGCATTTTTTTGTTTTTAATAAAAGATAAAAAATACCTCTGGCTGAAATCCATCTCCACTGAATCGCTGATAAGGTTGAGGTGGAGGACAGGCCTGATGGTTAGGCCCCGAATTTGCTGAGTTGGCAGAAGTTGTGTTTAGATTGTGGGGCATCTCGCGAACAAAGAGCGTCCGAGGGGGCTGGGGTCAGCTGCCCCGAACTCCCACAATCTCCTCATACACCATCCCGCTGGTTGCTACCATTTATCATTCCAACCTGAAACCAAAAAATAAAACCAAAATATTATAAAAAATAAAATTCCTGAAAAAATGTTCCTAAACCTATTTTAAAAAACTCATCTGAAATATAACTGATTCAGACTAGTTTCTCTATATACAAGGAGACCATGGGCCAGGGAAAGTCAGGGATTTTAAAAAATATCTTGCAAAATTCACGGGATTTCTATAAGATGCACTTTAAATAACTGTCTGTTTTGGAATTTCTTTGCAATCCCATACATTTTTTTTTAATTCTTGTAAGTGCCTTGAAATTTTCGAAATAATATTAAATCCGAGTCGGTTTCGGTAAATATTATATACAAACTAAGAGAGCGAAATGATCAATAAAATAAGAATTTTATCCTAGTAATTATTTGTTTAAATAAATATACTACAAAGAAATGGCAAATGGTTTAGGATGAAAAGATTGGCATTAAATACAAAAAATTAAAATTATAAAATGAGATCGTACTTACTGGCTTCGCATATCATTATTTTTACTCTTATTTTAATTAATATGAATAGAAAAAGATGTTTTATGTTGATCTGAAAAATACGTTTTCTCGATTCAATTCAAAATCGAATAATTCCAAATTTCTTATTTTCACCCATATAAGTAATCCACAGTATCCTAATAATCTTTACAAGGAAAATTTAATATTATACGAAAGAAATAAAAAAATATTACGAACTCTTTTTAAATATTATATTCAGAGATTGAGAAATCAAATCCAGAGATTGTTCTAGGATAAAATTGAATTTAATTCTAAATAAAAAACAAAATATTGTTATTGCAAAAATGGAGTAGAATAAGAGGAGAATGTGAGCCATCTTTCGTAATATCGCGACATTAGTATTTTTGAGGTCATCCATCAATGTGTACGACTTCATAGTTGAATACGAGTCCCATTAGGCGATTATGTCTTATTAAATGATTAACATTCTGACCATTCCGCTTTACACTGGAGTCCATTCTCTAGAATTTAGGTAAATGATTCCGTTTCAGATTTGTAACTCAATCTCTTATAAATCTTTAGATTAATAATATTTTATGAAGTATTTGCAAATCCAAATTTCAAGATACTGAATTTAGTATATTTTAAATACATTTTCAAAATTTCGTGACTTTTCCCTGACTAATTTTACATTTTTCCTGACCAATAATATTTAAAGACCAAAATTCTAATCTTGTAACATTATTAACATAGAAAAAAAGACATTTTCAATTTGTAATTTGTCTAATTTATTTGTAAAGAGTGAAAAAGTCACTTATTTAAACTGAAAGTGCCCAAAAGTAACTCATTTCTCGCCTAAAAAGTGACTCAAAGTGACTAGTGTGCATTAATAAGGTGACTGATTTTCTTTTGAATTTAAAAGAGTAGAAAAGAATTCGATTCATAAGACTTTAAAACAATTCAAGTTGCATTCAGAAGAATTCAAATGAATTTAAATTTTTTAATTCCATTGATTTCAGTAAAATTGGAGAGAATTTAGAGGAATTTAAGAAAAACGAGAAGAATTCGATGAAATTCATAACAATTCAAGGTGAATTAAAAAGATTCAAGTGAATTGAAAAAAAATTCGTTGAATTCAGTAAATTTGAAATAAGTTTAGAAAAATTCAATAAAATTCAAAATAATTGAATGAAATTCCTAAGAATTCAAGGTGAGATTAAAAGACTTCAGGATTAATTAAATAAAAACTTCTAAAAAATTCAGCAAATTGAGCAGAATTAAGTGGATTAAAAGAATACAATTAAATGTTTAAAAAATCAAGAGAATTCCGAAGAATTCAAAAGAATGAAGAAGAATTCAGGATAAATTAATGAGAATTCAGGGTCAATTCCAAATTAATTCAAATGAATTGAAAAAATATTTGAAAATCTTTTAAATTCTACTAAATCCCTCACTTCTTGTGAATAGATTCTTTGAAATCCATTTAAATATTTAATAAAAATTTGATGTTTCCTGAAATCCTGAAAAATGTATTAAAATACAGTCGAATTTCAATTTAAGTAATTTCGCTTTACGTGTTCCAAGAATTACACCGCGCCGCGGTTTCGGATGAGAGGAGCCGTGGTCACTCATGCATGACAAAACAGTAGCATAGCGATAAAGCGCAGTACCCCAACGGCCTAGCTGGTAACTGCGTCCCGTTGCGCAACATTACGACACGGCCCTGACTGTTTACGTTCGGAGACGCTTAATTTAAGTCAAAGGTCAAAACCAAAACCGTACTTAAATTAAAATTCGACTGTACTTTGAGAGCTTTTAAAATCCCTTGGAGTCTTTTAAAATATCATAAAATCTTATGGGACCTGTAATATCGTTCCATATCTTCCAAAATTCTAGAAAATTCTTTACAACCACATGAATATATTTTTTTTAATCCATTGACATCATTTGAAGTTCCTTGAAACTGTTTAGAGCGCTTGAAAATGCATGAGAATCTTTTAAAATGCCCTAAAATATTTCAGATCCTTTGAAATCCCAACGAAATCAATTAAATATTCTTGGATAAAATTCCCTACAATATTTTAAATCCATTGAAATCTTTTGAAATGCCTTGCAGTGTTTGAAAACTCGTGAAAATGCCTTAAATTTGTATAAAATACCCTAAAATAGTTTAAATCCTTTGAAATCGTTTGAATTCCCTTGAAATCTTTTTAAATCCCTCGTAACTTTTAAAGCTCTTGAAAATTCCTTGAAAGTTTTAAAAATACCATATCATTTTTTTAGAAAATAGGGTAGGAGCACCAATTCTTGGGACCCCCCCATGCTTGACACCCTTCTCTAATTTCTTAGATAATACATTTTTTTTAATGTTTTGCCTCAATTAGTTAATCTAAATTATCATTTTTACACATAATGCATATATTAATGATCTAAATGCCAAGAAAAATACAATTATAGCCGACTATATTCAAGTTTTAGTCCAAATTTCAACAAAAAAACCCAAAACAGAGAAAAATGGTTACAAACTTTTTTTGAATTTTTCAAGTGGAACAATTTTCCTCTTCTGTCTTTTTTCGTATCTCACTTCGTTATTGCAAAGAATGCGAATTTTCATTTTTCATGAAAATAAATCCATTTTTCTCTTTTCCAAGACGCGGGCGCAAGATAAACTCTTTTGGGATAAATGCACCACATTAGTGCCAACTTAGAAAAAAATCAAGAAGAAATAAAACGACGGCCTTTTGAGGGAATTGAGTTGATATATTTTCAGACAAACCGCCGCCATTTCGTCAAATTTAATTTTTTGTTTATTTTCCGGCGGACTTTGGAAGAAACAATTCTGAGACTTCAGCATGCATAGCCTGTCCGATTCGAAATTATTGAATTCAAAAGTGGTTTACCCATCCATGGGTTAATTCATTAAAAGAAAAGTGACTTTTTCATTTTAAAAAGTGACTATAGTGAATTTTTCTTTAAAAAGTGACTAAAAAGTGATTTTTTGGCAATCCTTATTATTCATGATACAGAAATTCCCTGACATTTGCAGTTTTTGTTTCAAAATCCCTGACTTTCTCTTGACCAACAAAATTCCCTGACTTTTCCCGATTTCAAATGTTTTCCCTGACATGCAGCCACCCTGAATATAAAATACGTGTAAACTCGTCCGAAATATTTAATTTAAAGCTTCCGATGTTTGAAATTTGAGACTTTGTTACCTGGAAGGGAAATCTTCTTGTAGAAACAAAAAAGCCACATCTATTTTTGGATTCGTTTCCTATTTTCGAATCGAAAAAGCAACATTCTCGATATAAGTAACGGGAGAAGGACATTTAATTCCCGTTCCTGAAGAAAAGTCGAATGAGTTTCTTCGGATCGGATTACGAGTTTTCAAAGGAATCTCTTGACACCTCTCGTTTCAAAATCCGATACTCGAGAAGTCACTCGCCCCATCTGAAATGGAGCCAACTATGTCATCCTCCTTTTACCTGTGCTTTCAATTCAAGTCCAGCATTTGTATACGTGCGGACGTACTTACACGTCCTCGAAATTTTCTCACAATTTTCCGCGACTCCACATTTTGATCATTAAAATGGAAAACTATTTTTCAAAGCAAAAACTCTCTCAGAAACTCAGAAAAACATTTCCGGGATTTACACAATTTTCCTGGACATGCCTTTAGAATTGAATTTCAACTTTTCAAGGCTTTCAAAACTAGATAGTATTCAAAAATAACTCATTGAAAATAGTAGAATTTCAAAGGAAAAACTTTCAGATTTCTAGTAAATTCAAATTCAAAGCTTTCAAAATTGGACAATCCCTGAACGCAAAGCATTTAAAATTGTACTAATTCAAAATCAGGGTGGCCGTTTAATCGAGGAAAAAATTCCTGGCCATGTACCGGGCGGGATCCTTTTTAAATCAGGCAGGTTCTACACTTCAAATAGCAGAATTTCTCTACGAGAAAATATGTTGATGTTTGCATAAATTATAGGCAAAACGTAATTTTCCGATACCTTCGATATCTTTTGACATAGTTTAGTTTTTCGGAATTTTCTTTACATAATCTGTTAAAGTTTACTGTCTTCCTTCCAGGGTGGACGAAAAAATTTATTTTTGAAATTCCCTAACTTTTCCCTACCAATTTCTTTTCAATTTCTCATTTCCCTGCACAATCAAATTTAAAGACCAGAATTCTAATCTTGTAATATTTATAATGTAGACTTATTACAAATGAAATCAAAACAATTTTAAATTAAAATTTTGGAAATAGTTATTCTTGAAAGTTATTTAAAGTCCCACTTATAGAAATTCCCCAACTTTTTCAAGTTTATTTTTAATCTCTGACATTTCCCGGACTTTACCTAATCAAACAAATTTCCTGACTTTTGCCACATTTCCAGGTTTTCCATGACCTACAACCCCTGTTTTTTCGAAATCTGCCTGAAAATTTGCAAACAGTTCAAAATTAACAAAATGTCGGTGCTGCGATTTGTTTGGAAATATAAAAAGTCTATTTTAACAACAAAAAACACATATATTCGCCAATTTTATGTTGAATTTCTCCTTTTATATTCTGGAGGGCGAATACATTTTTGTTCTTAAAATTAAATTTTCAAATTTTTCTTGAAAGAAGAAGAATCATTTACATGTAAACGATATCCAAGATATCATAAATAAGTAACAGTTCTTCCGTCGTTTCTAAGAAAAATTGGAAAAATCGATTTTACAAAAAAGAAATCTCCTTCCCCGAAAATGCTTAGACTCACATAAAACAAAAAACAAAATATAACAAACAAATAACCAAAAATGGCAAACAATAGATATAATTGTTGTTTTTTGTTGTGAAATAGTCTTTTTATATTTTTAAAGAAATTGCCGCGATTTTGTTAGTTTTAAACTGCTTTCTTTAGTGAAAGTTTCTTTTTTAATTTGTCGGCCTTCAAAATGCTAAAAAATTTGGGCAATAACAAAATTCCCGATCATTTCCCGATTTCCCTGAAAATAGAAGCGATCAAAAATTATAATAAAATTAATGTGGATACTATATTAAATTGAATTTAAACTGCATCAAATTCCTAACTCCTCATGTAAAAATATTGTACTTTCAACAAGATCGACGAATTTCCAACCAAAAAGATTAATTTTCTACGAAAAAAGACGAATTTTCAACAAAATACATGCCTTCTCAAAAAAATAGATGAATTTTTAAATAAAAAAGAACATTCTTCAACCAAAAATGGAATGGTTAAATTTTTAGTTAAAAAATTATTTTTCCACACAAAAAAATTCTTCAACTGTGATAGATGAATTTTAAACCAAAAAGATAAATTTTTAACAAAAGTGTTTAAACTTCAATCAAGCAGTTTTATTTTCAACCAAAAAGATGAATTTTCAACTAAAATTATGAATACTTAACTGGAATATTTGAATTTTCCACCAAAAATATTAATTTTCAAACAAAAAAATTAATTAAAAAAAAAATACGATTTTCTACCAAAAAGATGATTTTTTAACAAAACACATGCATTTTTAACCAAATAGTTGAATTTTCAACTAAAAATGTAATAAATAAATTTAAAGTTAAAAAAAATAATTTTCAACCAAACTGATTAATTTTCAACTAAACTGATGAATCTTCAACTGAGATAGTTGAATTTTGAACATAAAAGATGAATTTTCTACCAAGAAGATTAATTTATATAAAAAGACGAATTTTTAAAAAAATACATGAATTTTCAACTAAAAAGAATAAATTGTCAACCAAAAATTGAATAGTTAAATTATCAGTTAAAAAAATTAATGTGCAACCACTGAGATGAATTTTCAACTAAAATGATGGAATATTCAATTCGAATAGTTACCAAAAAGAACCAATTTTCAACAAAATATATGAATTTTCAACCAGACACTTGAATTTTTAATTAAAAACGACCAATTTTTAATCAAAAATAGAATAGTTAAATTTTCAGTTAAAAAAATGTGTTTCAAAGAAAAAAAAAACGAATTTTCAACAAAATAGTTAAATACAGTAATATAAAGTTACGTTTACAAATGAAGAGTCATTGTTATTCAATTTTATTTACAATTAAAAAAAAATAATCACGCTCTCGAAAAAATTCATTGATTTTGAACAAATTCCCTGACACTTCGAGGGTTTTCCAGGTATTTAAAAATTATCTGGCGATTCCAGGTTTTCCAGGTAGGGTAGACACCCTGTCAAATCAGATACTCAATTTTGAACGTTCTAAATTTAAAGCCGTGTAGGTATTTTTCATTTCAAAAAAAGGTTTTAATTTCTGAATCGAACAATTTAATTATGAACATCTGCTATTTAGAATTTTTGAAATATTAAGGTTTCCAACTGTAAATTAAAATGTAGAATCTTGAACAATTAAAAATTAAAAACTGTTCAATTTTATTCCTTACTTGTAAATTGTCTAAAACTCTAATTTACAATGTTTCAATCTGAGACTTGAATTAGTATAAAATATATTTCTACTGAACTACAGTTTACAAATAAATTTTCAGAACCAAAAAATCTCATAACGTATAAAATAAAAAATTCCTTAACAAATAATAAGTAAATAAAAATTATTTAAATTAACTAATCTAATATTACAGAGTTTTCCGTAAGACTAACTGATTTTACAGCTCGTTCAGGGCTAACGTTACGGAAAATTCCGTGATACTAGCCCTGGCGCTATACTTGACCGGTTATTTTTACGGTAAATTCCGTAATACTATCCAGTGCCATAAATTAAATTAAATCGAGAGCAGATACAAATTTTTGGAAAACAAATACGAGGGAGCTTTAAAGCTTCGAATATATCCACCGAGGTGGCTGACCGATTACAGGGGCATTGAAATATTTTTGGACCATATGAATAGACTTTCGGTATAAATTCCTCGGTTATAAACATATGTGAAAAAGTCTAAACTTGACTCTGAGTTACGATTGTCTAATTTTAAACTTTCTAACGAGTTCAGAAATAGAATATATATTTTTTAAATAAAAAAAAGTTGATCAGACTCTTTTTCTGTTGAGAAAATTTCCTTATCCTAATGATAAATCAATTTTATAAAAGATAAATTTGAAAAATAATTTCTCTTTACTAATGATTAAAAGATTTTAATTAGCATTGGTTGTACAAAAATCTTTAATGAAATAAAATTATACACAACACATCAATATCGATTTGCAAAGGCCCACTTTATATGAAGGAAGCTATTTTAATATTTGCCTCATTTAACTCAAGTATGATCGATAGAAAGTACAAAACTTGACAAAGAAAATGACACGATTTTATTAATTTTTTATGAACTCCTACAAGTAATTTTGTTCTCAATTACAAAAATGGTTTCTAAACGATACTTTAACACAAACATTTTTTTTCGATATTCATATCAATTTTAAGCTTGATAGAAAATGTTTCCAGTGGAAGCTTTCTGTTCATTTAAAATGTACTCATCGAATTTAAAAGATTGCAAAATTTATTATCCACAGCATTCTTTGACGAAGTATGAATAAAAATATTAAAAATTTCAAAATTAGCTTCCCACTAAAACAAAACTATCTAAAAATTTTAGCAAGAAAGTCTCAAAAATATAGGGTTTTCGAGTTTCTAAAATTATTTCCCATTAAGAAAATTACGAACAGAATTAATAAAATGCTAAATCTATTGACTTTCCAGGTAACAAATAGACCAATAAAATACAATTCATGATTAACTCCAAACTCTGAAGGCACATTCGCCTTATAACTTTTGACCTATTTGGAAAACTCGCAAGACGTAAAAATAATGAAATAAAAAAATTAAACTTTGTAAAAAAATTAAGTTTATTCTCAATTTTCCTTATAAAATTAATTAATCTCTTAATTCTAAATTTTCCCTGTAAACTTATAATATCTCCTATGTGTCGCCACAAGTTCCTTAAATATTTTTTGCGTAGCTAATGGCAAAGTTCGATTTATAAATTCAATCGTCTCATGCTCGCAATGCTTCAAAAGATGTTGTACAATAATTTCCAAAGAATTCCTCAAATTCTTTGGCAGCAGATGATAAGAATACCACTCGACCAAATCAGTCAACAAGTAAGGGAAAACTTCAGAGACATTTCCCCCTATTTTTTTCAGTGAAATAACAAATTTCTCAAGATCAGGAACCAAGCACTCGAGTTGATATTGATCGTTCGCGTTACCCAATTTTTTTCCCTCGCCACTCAAGACCTTAATTATTTCCCTGTTCAAGAGAACCAACAGCGACAATTTGTTCTCCACGAAATTTGTCCTTAATTTGACGACGGAAGTATACAATGCCAAAATATCTCGGCACGCAGAAAGACCCACTCGTTTCATACATTTCATACAAGAAAGCAGAATCAAATCAATATTTTGATCGGAGATTTGAATAAGCTTGGAGCTTACAATCGCCTGGAATAATTTTAACAAGCACAACCAATGTTTCTCGGAAATCAACGCTCTTTCTACCGTGTAAAATAAATTATTAATCGCTGTTAAACGAAGCTTATTACGAGCTTCTGCGAGCTCGATTTTGATAATATAGTCCCAGATTAAAAGACTATTTTTTAATATACTTTCGTTGTCTTCTCCTAAGGCAAAAGTCGTTTGTTTCTGTAAAGATTTTACAAACAAGTTAAATTCCTCGGAACTTAGAGTTTCTAAAAAGGGTCGAAGAACTGTTTCACTTGGATTGTGCAAAATTGCTGTCGATATAAAATTTAGGGTTTCGTTTGCAATTCCTAAAAGCGATCGATTTCTCAAGACAAGTTCCAATAGTTGCAAGCACTCTTCACTAATTTTAGATTTCTTATCAGAATTTTTAAAAATATCGAGCAGAGTTCGGTTTGTAGTCTCTTTCAATTCGTCACTAAATTTTTTATCAGCAACTGCATCTTTCAAAGTGAAAGTCAAGCTCACTAAACTAACAGTACTGTAATTTTCTGTGGCAGGCTGATTATTCCATTTTTCAATCAAGGTCCTCAATTTTTTAATCTCTTCAGAGTTTCTGTGCCGCTTTAGTCTCTGAACAGAATTCAGGAAAACAGTTATTATTTCAGTCTTAATTTCATTCGAATCAAGGAAGTTGATCAAAGAATGAAAAGACTCGTTTTTGAGAGGCAAGTCGAAAACTTGTGTCAAAACTTCTTTTGGGAAAGAGCTCAGATAAACTAAAAATTGTTGGTTCGGAAATTGGAAAATGTCGAGATCATTTTCTTGAAGGAGATCCAGCAATATTTCGTTGCATTTTTCAGATATTTCCTGGCAAAATTCCAGACTGATAGAAGATATCAAAATAAATAAAACCATTCTAACATCGTGACTCAAATGTGACAAATTCATAGAAGAGAGAAGATTAATATACTCTTTTATCCTTTTGGAATCCTTTGTTTTGCTATTTTTTGTAAACTCTAACTCACTTCCCAATAAACTCCCTTTTTTAATTTTCGAGATAACTTTCTTCCAATTAAAGTCGCGAACAATTTTACCCAAAAGATGTTTTGTCGCGTCCGATTTAATATTACTTTCGCTATCAATGATAACTTGATTAACGATAGCAGAAACGAACTTAACGTTCGTTTTGCTTTTACTCCACTGTTCATATTGATTAGAAAAATCTTTAGTTAATTGGGGGACTATAGTTTCTGCAATTTCCGATAACTGTTGACCACTTAAATTTGAAATTACACTCGGATTATTGCGTGCAACAGAAACCCAGAGAGGCGATCGACAATTTACGGATTGGATCAATTTATCTTCTTTGGTTAAATTAATTAACAAGGCCTCTGAAAATTCTGATCTTACTTCTTCAGAATTTTCTTCAAGTCTCTCGATTTTTTCGACTAACTTCAACCATTTTTTAGTCGAAAAGAAGGAGGATAATTCATCTGAAGCCAAATTAGAAACATAATGGGATATTAGATTGCAGAGATCATTCCAGGCTTGACAAGCTTTTACAAAAGTGAAAAGGACTCTTTTATTGCAATCGATTTTCAAAATTCTTTCAGTCATGGAAGAAAAACTTCTTCCAAGTTTAACGAGAGCATGACAAAACTTCTTTTGGGCATTTATGTTCCTCACAGAGTCGAATATTTTAATTCCCTTCATGAATGGAATAATCAATCCAACAATTACTTCCAAGATTAAAGAAGCAGATTTCGAATAAGCTGGAAGTGAAATATCGACACAGCAAAGTTCCAAATGAAATGTCAAAGACCTGAGAATTGTCGTGGTTTGTGAAATAGTAATGTTACTAATCGACGCCATAAATTTTGCTAAAAATTCTTGAGGCAAAGGAACGAAAATTTCAGTTTCAGATTTGATACCAGAAGTTTTCGTCAGCATTTCTCTAGTAGCCATCAATAATTGTAGAATTAATTTATGTTCACGTCGAAGACAAATACTAGCATTTAAAATCGCCATGAAAAACTGAGAGTAAGATGATTCATCGATCTCAGAATTTTTTGGGAGGATTTTTATCAAAACTTCTACAAAATTATTCTCTAATATAAAGGGATTTATATTTACGATTCCTGCCATTATTTCGTAATCGAGACAATCCAAATTTTCTTTTAAAATAATTTCGTCAACACAGCTTTTTAGAAATTCTGACAACATAAGGTCCTCGATTTTGTTCTCCATGTTTAAATTAACTCCGGTTAAACAATCCAGAAGTTTTTTTAAGATATTTTTGTCACGATTTGAGCTTTGCACCATATTTCTGAATATTAAATCCACTACTTTAGCATCCGATTCGTAAGATTTGACAGCCACACGAAGAACGACTTCGAAAATCGTGAAACTGATTTTTGTATCTGCATCTGCAATTTCCTTTAAAGTGGAAAAAAGAGTTGCTGGAATTCCTTCACTTTCGGGAGTGAATTTTTTGTATTGCGGGTGGAAGATTTTAGCAAATAATAAAGTTTGAATGCATCTTTGCAACTCGGAATCAATTTTTGTAGACTTTGTTAAGTTGCAAAAAGGAAACAGAATCTTTTTTAAAAAGTACATTGCAAAGAGTTCCTTGTCCGAGAATTGTTTATAAATTTGAAGATAATAATCCAGGACGATAGAGAAATAATTTTGAGCCATTGTTTTAATAACCGGATTGGAAGTTTTGAGAGTTAGAGATTCGAAATCTAAAAAAGATTTGATCAATAAATTGAGTTTTTTTAGATCGCTTTTAAAATACTGCTGCATTTCAATGTTTGATAGAATGCAATTGCAGCCGTGAAAAATTTTTTCGAAGAAGTCTGCGGTTTCGTTTTTTAGAGCATTATTCGTTGAAGACAAATTACTTAGGAGGTCTGCAAACGACTTGACGACAAATTCTTTGACTTCGTAGGTTGTTCTACTTTTCGATTGGAGATTCTCGAGTGCCAAGATGTGTTGCAATATGCATTCTTGGTTGTTACATTCTGCGCAAGCGTTTGAAGTCCAACGATTAGTTAGGTCCTTGTCCCAATCACTGATGGAATTTATATTGCTTTCCGAAAGTTTCGAACGTCTTGATTTTGGCTCCTCTTCATTCTGGAGAAGTTGAATGAATTTTATGGAGAGTGCCATTTTCTATTATCCTACAGGTGGAGGCCTCAATTTTCAGTAAAGTGCCGAAGCTCTCAACAAGTATTGCTGTTCTGAAAAATAGACGAAGGATTCGTATGAAATAAAATTTGTCTACAAAATTAGGTTGGATTACCTAAATTTAACAAAAGACCGAATTCATTTCAAATCGGACAGGCAGTCCAAATAAACTGTTTTCCAACGGGGCTAAAACGACACGTATCTTACCGATTAACAAAAAAAAATTTGTTCACAAAGTTATGAGTATTTGAATTTAAGAAACTGTAAACGCGGATTATCAAAAAATGGTCAAATTTTTTGTTATAAATGTGATGTAATTAATCTAATATAGATATTTATCTCTTTCTATCTGATTCTCATAAAATTTCTGGTCTAATTTTGTTCTAGATTCATCCTAATGTAAAGAGGACATTCCATGACAGTCTGCCCTGTACCTGAGCCTTGGAGAAAGGAGATTTCTTTATATGAAAAACAGAAATTCACTTTTTTTACCAAAACGATACAAGATAAGAACAAAATAAAAGAAACAAAACTGTTTCCATTTTTCTATTTCTATATTTATATCGCGTATTTTCGAAATTTTTGCAAAAATATGTACAAAATCCTTTAAGATACTTTGTTCTCAACAATACAATTTCATGGCGTGATGAAAAACCAAAAAGGACTTAATTTCATTGTTTTAACAACGTGTTGGAGTAAGAATAATGAAGTTAGAAAAAATTAGGAGTATCGATTATGTCAAAAGTTCCGACTTCAAAGGAAAAAGTTTGAAGTATAAGTGGTTGAAACTTTTAAATTATGTTCATTGTTTTTTACGATACCATAAAATTGTACTGTTGAGAAAAAAAAATTTGTTTAAAGGATTTTATTATCAAAAGGAAAAAAATTCTCTCTTCCCTCAAAGGCTCAGGCACAGGGCCGCTCATGGAATATACTCTTTACATTCGGAAGAATCTAGAAAAAAATCAAGAGAAATAAAAACGTTGAGGTTTTCGAGTAAGGTGAATTTGAATATTTTCAAAAAAATCGCCACCATTTCGTCAATTTTGAACTCTCTTCAAATTTTCCAACGGATTTCGAAAGAGGACAAGAAATGCTATCAGAATCAGGAAGAAAGAGATAAATATCAATCTTCGAATAAAATTATCACACTTTTAATAAAATTATAGAATATTTTTTGATAATCCGTGTTTAAAAATTTTTTAATTCAAATACTCATCATTTTGTAGAAAAAAAAATATTTTGGCCTGTTCGATTTGAAATTAATTTGGTCAAAAATGTAATAATGAAGTTTTCATTAGCAGAAATCTTCTGTAAAATGAAACTTAATTCCATTATTGCTTTAATTACTCAAATTAAAGGCAATATTTTTAACACACTTTTCAAGGATTTGAAATGCCTAATTGTCCAAGTTTTCAACTTTGAAAGTTTCAATCTAAAATTATTGAATTATACGTGTAAAATTTAAAGACGTTTAAATTTTAAATGTAACTCTCTTCACTGAAAATTGTGCAATTTATTTCGCACGATTTTAAATTGTAATTGTTGAATATTTGAATGTGAATATGTTTGTTTTTGGACGATTTACATTTGAAACTATGAAAAACATGAATTAGAACTTGCTTAATTTCAAGAATTTCCAATTATAAAAAAACTGTGTATTTTTAATCGAATATTATTGTATAAAATTTATAATTTGTAACATGCTCCAAAGTATAAAAAAATGTAAAATCAATCTTTGCACAAGCTTTTTCAATAATGATTTATTTTGTAGCCTTAAAATAAAAAATCTGGATAACAATATTGTGTATAGATATTATTCTTTAAAAATTTTAAGAATTGATAAATGTAGAAAATAAACATGCCAAATATCCAGCATTGAAAGAATTACAATAACAATAAGTAAACATAACCTATAAATTGAATGTTTGCTTTCAACGCTTTAAGCTGATAATTATGATTTTAAATGAAAAATATAGACTGCCATTACTTGACCTATAATAAAATGAATATAAAACTTCGTACAGAATGTGCAACATTAATCAAAATGAATTAAAAATCAACTTCATACAGAATATGAGAGTCAAATACTTACAGTCAGAAGTTTCACAACTTGTAGATTGTAAATTTGATTTAATTCACACTCAACTTGATCACTGGCACTGAAATATCAAATTCCTACCATTTTTCAATGGTAATTTCTTTAAATATTATGGATTTTTTAACATTTTTATCGTGGGTACATGACCCAACGGAAAAGCACGTGGCGTTTGACACCGGAAAGCCCGGAAAGTTACAAATGGCGCCCATGATTAGAGAGCAATGCGCATGCGTAAAAGTGACACGCTATTTTTAAAATAGAAAGGTCGTCACCAATTGTTTAAAAGGTATTTACAACTTTTATTTAAATAAATAATGTACACTAAAAATAAAATAAAATATAATTAATGTTAACTATTAATTATTGTTAATTTTTACGCAAAAAATTACTACTGAAATAGAGCCAAATCGTTTACTAATTTTTTTATGAGGTCAGCTTTTTACTGATAATTACACAGAAAATTATGAAATTTAAGTGAATTAGTAATTTTCCACTAAAAATGATTACAAAGTAAAAATACTGAGTAAAGGAATTAGTAATCGAGTTGGCACTAATTCATAAGTAACTTCTTACTATAATTGAAATTTAGGGAGATAAATTGTAGACAATTATTGAAATAATTCATAAAACAAAATTTAATTAATTTTGCAAAGAGGGAGCAGCATTAAAACAGCCTAATTTACTTGAAAAAACTGAAAAAGTGACCTATTTAAACCAAAAAAGTGACCAAAAGTGACTAATTTCTAACCCAACATTTTCTAACCCAGAATTTGGAAGAATATAATTGAACAAAATTTTAAAAATCAAAAAATTTTAATCGAATTGAGCAAAATGGAAGTAAACAGAGTTCAGGACGAATTCAACATTTAAGTGAATTGAACCAATGTAAAATAAACAACGAATTAAATAAAATCTGAGCGAACTTAGAAAAATGTAAAAGGGAAATGAAATTAAAGGGAGTAGGATTGAGTGCATTGAGAAAAATTTAATAGAATTCAGCGACAGTTAAAAACATCAAAACAATTCCAAAGAATTGAAAACTGTTTTAAAGAATGCAGGGTAAATTCCAAGTGAATTCAAATTAGTTGAAAAAATCCACAATATTCCACTGAGTTCAGTAAAATTGAAGCGAATTTAGAAGAATTCAAGGGAATTCAAGAAACTTTGAAGAAACTTATAAGAATTTGCAAGAATATAATTGACAAAAAAAAATTGTAATCAAAAAATTTCCATCCAATTGAGTAAAATGAGAGTGAACAGAATTCAGGACGAATTCGACAGAATTTAAGTGAATTAATTTTTGTTTATTAAAAATCAACGAATTAAATAAAATTCGAGTGAATTTAAAGAAATGAGTAGTATTAGATTGCATTCATAAAAATTCAAGTTGAATTAAAAAAAAATCAAGTGAATTGAAATTAATTCATAAATATTTAAAAAATTCATTGAATTCGTTAAATTTGGAATGAACAGAGAAAAAAATACAAGGGAATTCAAAAAAATTTGATGAAATCCCTAAGAATTCAAGGTGAGTATAAAAGATTTCAGGATGAATTTAAAAAAAAAACTAAAAAAAACAGCAAATAAAGTAGAATTAACTTAATTTAGAAGAATTCAAATGAATTAAAAAATGCAGGGCAAATTAAGGAAATTCAAGAGAATTTCAAAGAATACAAAATAATTCAGGATAAATTAATAAGAATTCAGAGCGAATTCCAAATAAATTTAAAAAAATCCAAAATATGCCACTGATTTAAGTAAAAATGGAGTGTTTTTAAAAGAATTCAAGGGAATTCAAGAGAATCCGATGAAATTGATATAGGAAATCAAGATAAATAAAAAATAATTCAAGTGAATAGAACAAAATTTTTAAAACCAAAAAATGCAATTGAATTCAGATAAATGGGAGTGAACAGATTAAGATGGATTTAAAAATCTTCAGAGTGAATTAAAAAAAAATTAAAAATCCAAAAAAGATCCATCTAGAATAAAATTCATAAGTGCTTGAGTTATCTGCTTTAATTTATTGAACAAAATGCCTAAAAGGATCTTTTTATTTTAAAAAGTGATTGTAGTGACTTCATCTTAAAAAACTGACTAAAAAGTGATTTGAGAAAAAAGAGCGAATAAAAATGACTTAAGTGACTATGTGGCAGCCCTGTAAATGTAAATAAATAGAAAAGAGGGAATGGGTCATCGGACTTTGAGAGAAACGAGTTCACCTAAAGGATTTAAGACTAGGAGTTCTTAGAGAGCAATGCCACTTGTGAGTGATTAACGTGATTGCTCTTATATAGTATGTACAAGTATCATCAGGTACACACGTAGTAACTTCGCGATATAGCTACATATGAATGGAGGGCATTCACTCTTCGCTTTAAGACATCACTCTTTATGCCACTAACCAACAAATCAAGAATGTCAGATTTCGCTCGACTTCTATGACCTTATTTTTTAATCATCTTAAATCCCAGAAAAAATGCCTTTTTATGATATAGATTTTCAACAAAGAAGACAAATTACATCGCCTTCAAATTCACTGTGTTTGATAAGTTTGCATTTTTCATTTATCAGATTCATAACTGGACTCACAAGACTCAGAAAATAATTCCCGGTCCATTCCGGATATTTCCCGATTTTTAAACATTTTCCCGGTCATTTAAATTTGCAAATTCTAGGCTTTAAAAATAAACAATTTGATATATTCAAAAAAAGTGAGCACAGCTCAAATGAAACTTAAAAAGAGGGAAAATACGTTAATTCTTTTACGAAAAAGGGAAAAGATTAAAATACTATTTTTTATATGTAGAAAAGAAAAAAATATCTTTTTGTATAAATAAAATATATTTTTTATATATAAAAAGTCCGACCGAAAGATTAAGCATTATTTTTTACATTTTTTAATATAGTAATATAAAACAATTAATGTAAATTTTAGTAAGAATTTGAGCGTAGTATTTTTGCGTAATTATAATTTTTTTTCTTCCCTTCACGATATTTCTTGAAATTATTAACGTTTATTAAAACAAGGAATTCTTTTTATAATCCTTTCACAGATAACCGTCTATATGTATCTCAATGCGATTCCACCACACTAAATGTTGATTTCCTCGGAATAGAATAATTTGTTTGTATCAAAGATTTCTTATTGTTCTTATTTTGCTTCTCCATATATCGACAGCAAGCTTTTACTTGTGCGAAAAATTTTTTATTCGATTTTCAGTCGCTACCAAAAACCGATTTTCAAAACCTGTGCCCTAGTAGAAATGTACGAACGGCGCAGTACTGACCCAGTACTGACTGCCGGTCTGGCAGTACTGACTCCCAGTACTGGGCCAGTGCTGGGCCAGTACTGGCTTGTAACGCTGTCCAGTACTGATTTTCGGAGCTTGTCCAGTACTGACTCAGTACTGACTATCAGTACTGGCACAGTACTGGCACACTACTGGCATATAAATAGCTCCTTATAGCAATAGAATATTGCGCGATATCCCATTTGATTCTAATTATGTTCTGTATTGTCCCAGGGATACCGTAGGAATAATCAGGGAGTTAAATGGGATATAATGTGAAGTTTTATTAAAATACATATTATTAACATACAATAATGTATATTAAAATCATTTTTAATTCTGTCAAGTACTATACAATTTACCGTATCCGTACAGCCCGCGTACACAGTCGCGACTAACAAAAATTATACGTCCGAGATATCCACATTCGGATATCTCGCAGCAGCAAGGGTCAGCTCGACCATAGTGCAATAGAAGAGCGTCGCCCTGCAGTAACCATCTTGTTGATCACGGTAGCATTTATGCCAAGTAAGTATGATTTTCGACGCCTCGACTCCTGTCTTAAACACTCGGCGCGCCGTTTCGACTGCGAGAGAGGCAAATCGTTGCGCGCCCTGGCGCACCACAGCCGAACTTTTGCCCAAGGCGGTAAGATTCAAATCTTCAAATTTTAAATCAAATCTTTTTGTGTCAAATCTTTTATCCATGAATCGTGGTTTATCGTTCATACCATTATGATAGTTAGATATATGAATATACGAACTTATTTATTAAAGCTAGAATAAAAATTATTGTTCAACATAATACATAATAAATAATTTACGATATCAGAATTTGATTAATTATTATTTATAGTGATTAATAATGCGATGAAATTTCAATATTATTATTTCAAGCATTTTACGTAGCAGAGCACCGTAGATTATTGTTAAACTATTGTAAAAAAATCTAATATACTAGATGAAAAAAAATCAACATGAATTAATGTATTTTCTCCTTTTTTTACGAAAGCGACTATTAATCATTATCATTATTATGAAAAGTTTCAATAAACTGCGTTACTGAATAAAAAGGGCAATCTATCCGGGCCTTATTCTTACCTGATCAGGGTCGTAAATACGGCCTTTTATCAGATTGCCTTAATTAAAAATAAGGCTAGCCTATCCGGGCCGTATTTGGACCTGATCAGGGCCGTTATATACATTTTTAAATCAGGCAACCTTATCAGGGCCTGGTAGGAGCCTTTTTTCAAATAAGGCTAAAAAAGACATTTTCCGCACGGGTCTCTTATGTTGACGCGCGTTGATTTGATCTATAGAAAGTGGGATTAAAAAATATTTTACCATAAATTATATATATATATATTTAGAACATTTTAATAATTTTTATTTTTAGAGTTTGATTTTCTAGAACTCTTAACATGCTTTTTTATGTAGGGACTTCAAACAATTTTTGAGTGAAAAAAAAATCTTGTCCACGATTTGATATTTTTCATCCTTCGAAAACATTCTAGTAGCATTTTTAAGAATTTCTTTAACAAATAAGAATTTTTATTTACCACCGAACTGGTACTGATTCGGTCTTCAGACCAACGTTCTGCCAGTACTGGCAGGATTCCGGAGGTCAGTACTGGCTGTCAGTACTGAATCAGTACTCTGCCGGTGGTGAATTCCGGCATACTACGGACATTTCTACTAGGGTGAAATAGTAACCAAAAAATTCTTAGACGATTTACTTGGATTTGGCTTTTTTAGATAAAAACTTTTCAACCCTCATTCAGAAACACAATATTTCGGGAGTAAGTTTTTATTTTTTATTCAAACTGATGATTATATTTTTTATCACTATCCGGAGCCTAGCCTGTTCCAATTTGTGGTTAGTGTGTCACTTTGAGATTGTCAGCTGACACATATATTTTCTCGAAAATGAATAACTGTTTCTAATCAAATTTGTTGTGCCTAAATCAGCAACACTTCATCTCGGAAGTAGACTTCTGTCTTATCTTTGAATGGTGATTTCGATTTTACAAAATGTTTTTTCGCTCTCCTGAAAAATTATAATTTTGTTGGTTATTTAAAAAAATGGATATACATGCTTCGGTTAGATATATATTCACGGAGATATATGAAAATTCGACAAGAAAAATTTGTGAAATAAACAATTTTTGTGTTTAAAATCATTCTCATATTCAAAAATATTTTCTCTCTTAAAAAGTACCATCATTAATAATCAATAATAATCAATCACAATTATTGTGATACTTATGAGTATAATTAAATATTTCTTTCCAAGATTTGTCATTTTGGCCTTACTATTATTAATTACAATCATATATATTTATAATCATTGAATGTAAATATGAAACTACATTTTTCAATGTTCTTAAACTCAAATTAAAAATAGTTCAAGTTTGATCGCGTAAAATATTGTAAATTTCAAAAATATTTAATTCTTATTCATTCAGTCAAAAAATATTTTAGCTTTGAAGTTTTATTTCAAATTTAAATAGTATAGTTAGGAATCGTTTGAATAAGAATTTTTACATTTTATTGGCAAGATTTAAAAATAAAATTTGGGATTGCTCAACACTCCTATAAAGATTTAAAATTCAAGTGGGTCAATTTGGAACGTTTGGGTTAAAATTGTTTAAATAAGAACAGTTAACTTTGTAGTTGGTCAACTTGGAACATTCGATTTTTTATTTTTTCAACTTTCTACATTTCAATTAAAAATTGTTCACTTTCTAGTACTTTTTAAAATTACTAGATATTTTTCAACTGTTCCAATTTTATATTGGATAACAACTTCTTTTTCCGGTTTTCACATTTTCAACATGTTTTAAAATGTTTCTTTGAGCTTCAACTTTTTTTTAAGAGTCTTTATTTTTTATTGTATTTTCAAATATTTAAAGGTAAAAAATTTCCTGAAAACCTGAAATCCCTGACAAATGAATTTCAAAATTAGCAAATTCATTACGAAAAAAATGTATTTACGCAATTAGAATTGACAATTAATCAAACAAATTCAAACAGTTTTCAACATAAGACAATATGCAATTGGAAAACATTAAAAATTGTACAATTTCAAAATAGAAGCCATCAGTAATTGAACTATTTTTACTTCAAGGCTTTCAAACAAACAAATTTCCAATACAACTTTTTCAAACAGAGTTTAGAACAATCGAAATTCCACAGATTCAAAAAGAAACAATTAAAATTGTTCAACCTTGAATTTGAAATTGAAGAAAATTAAGTAACTGAAATTGTCTCATTTATACATTTTCAAGAATTTATATTTAAAGCCGGACAGTTTTTAATGCCTTACCTATAATTGCAAATTTTACTACTTAAGGCACTGAATTCGCTGTTGTGAATTTATAATTCAAGTGTTGAAAGGCTTCTATTTTTAAATTGCACGATTTTTGAAGAATTGAAATTCGAACCCAACAATGTTAAGTTTGCCAATCTAACGATTACTGGTTTTTCAAACTTGAACGCTTTCCATCCAATAATTGTTTCTTCTAAATTGAAATAAAAGATGATTTTTAAAAATTCCATTCGAGTTTATTTTAAAAAGCTACTAGTTTAAAATTGTTCAATTTTCACCATTTTAATCTGAAATGTGAATCTGATCGTTCTAAAAATAATAATAATTCAATTATTCAAACGCATTCATTCCTAATTCTACAACTTTGAACGAATTACATTTAAAACCAAACAATATTGTATGTTTCAATCTAAAATTATTCTGAACCTTTGTTTAAACCGTTTTAAATTTAAAATCATTCAATAGTGAACACTTCAAACTGAAAATTGCACATTCCTTAAGGTTTACAATGAAAATAAATTCATATACAATCTCGAAGTGTTCAATTTCAAAATCTAAAAAAAGGAAAACCCTACTAAGAAAAACATTGAAAATTCATTTTTTGAATGTCGAAAGCTTCAAAGTCAAAACTGTTTACCTATTACGGGTTTCAATCTTTACAGTTATAATTTTGAATTTAGAATTTTAAATTATCGAGTTTACAAAAATGTTAATTATTAATATTTGTAAATTTTGAACCTTATTGTTAAAAAGATCTTTAACTATTAGAGCCTTAATTCATACACGAGACATTTTTTGAAATTTTAATTTGAAACTCAACAAATGTATAGGTTTCAATTTGAAAGTATTCAGTGTTAAATGCTTTGAATCTTGAACTCAACCCACAGTTTAAAAAGAAAACTTATACATTTTCGATTTTTTAAGGTTTCGAATTAAACAATTGCCAATTGAGACTGAAAAATTTAAATTTTGGTCTCAGAAAATTCCCGGTTTCCCGATGCAATGGCCACCCCCGTAAAATATTGTTACTC
The DNA here is from genome assembly GCA_932195095.1 of Andricus curvator. Lineage (NCBI taxonomy): Eukaryota > Metazoa > Arthropoda > Insecta > Hymenoptera > Cynipidae > Andricus > Andricus curvator. The sequence goes on along the minus strand of CAKNYM010053182.1, from coordinate 348,115 downwards.
AGAAAGATTATTATCAAAATACTAAATATCAATTTGAACTCAGATGAAAGTTTTGAGAGTTAACAATTACAAAATATGGTCTTTCGGAATTTAATTCTTTATAGGGCAAATTTTCCACTTGAATACATTATTTCCTGGAGGATTTCCATACAGGCTGTTCGTATAAAATGAATGTGAATTAAAAGCGGTGTTCTCGGATTCTCGGTGATTTCCTCTATTTAATTTAACTCTACCAAATGTGTCTCAAATTAGTGGCACTGTCACTGAAATGGCGAGGAATAAAACAAAGAAAAAAATCTCTCGTAAATTCAATTTCCGCCCGCACAATATTTCCGACGTTATTATAGGTCTTTTGTTCCAGTTATTTCAGGAAAAAATATATAAAATGCAGAAAATAAATTCGGATCTTGCGAATCATGGTACCATGAAAATGGGTTTATTGCATGAAAATTCTTGAAAATTCACATACACGTGTTGCGATAAAAAGATTTGATTGAATTCTCATTTTTTAACATGGTAATAAAAAGATGTAATTTAATTTTTAGTTAAAATTTTAGCGTAGTATTTTAGCGTGGTAATGATTTTTTTCTTCTCATCAAGATATTTTTTAAAATTATTATCGTTTTTTTAAAAAATGTCTTCTTTGTATAGTCCTTTCATCGAATAATCGTCTATCTCAGTGCTATACCGTCAAACTAAATTTTGATTTTCTCGGAACGGAATAATTTGTTTGTATCAAACATTTGTTATTATTATTTTGCTTCCCCAGATCTCGGGAGCAATAACTGTTTAAATTGAAATTTTTTTGGCTTATATCAGCAATACGTCATCTCGGAAGTGGCCTCTGTCTTATATTTAAATGGCGATTTCGATTTCGCGGAATGTTTTTTCGCTCTCCTGAAAAATTCCGATTTTGTTAGATGTTTTTTTGTGTTCAAAAACTTTTTAATTTCAAGAAGTTGAGTTTCTTTTTTAAAGACTCTTCAGAGACCTCGGACTCATTTTATAAATTAAAAATAGTGTCAATAGTAACATCGATTTTAAAAAATACTAGCAAAATAATGTCATGCAATTTTTTAAATATTAAATCGAAGGGTTAACTATTTTTGAAATCTGGTATAGGGGAAACCACCCTACAGTAGATAATGATTTACAGTAGATAATCTTAATTAACTGGAAAACTGACAAAAATTGTCAATTACTTTTGTTAGTATAACATTTCAGCAAGGATACTATATTTTCTAACGAAGTTTCATTGAAATTTTATAATTAATTAATGCGTGAGAGCATAAAATTAATTTTTAACCTGAAAAAAAAAATTTCACCTCTTTTTTATTCATACTTGTTAACTTAATGAAACATTTTTATGACATGTTTATACATTAGAATCGAAGCTTGAACTTTAATGAACAATATCTATTAATACAAAGTGCTGCAAAGTGATTATTTATAAATATTTGAGGACTTTCTATTAGATAATACACTTTCCAACAGTAGATAACCAACAGTAGATAATCGGAAAATTACAAAAAATGTCTCTGTGAAAATTGGCAGCTCTGTCTCGCAGTTGTTTTAAGCTCGGTTTTAAGTTAAAGGTTGTGTTTGTTTATTTTGATTCGTGAAGTTTTTAAATTCAAATTATTGTAAATAATACACTAAGAAAATAGTGTAAATTATTGGTTATTAAAAAGCTCATAAATTTTAGTTCTGTTTTAAGGAGCCTTTCGGAAAAGATATCATTTTTAGGATTAAGGTATGTAAAAATGCTGCACTTTTCTGTCATCGCAAGTCAGGTTAAATTTGATAAAGGTTAAACATCTCGTACCAATCGTACCAATCTCACGGTATATCAAAGATTAAAAAAATGTCAATAATTTAAACTTTTGCGATTTTTGTAAAATAATCATAGTTTCAACTATTATTTACTCAATAAATTGATTTTAATTGTAAGTATACTAATGATAAATCATAATTATCCAGAATTGAGTATTCTGTCTTGCCCAGAAGCAATACCAGAAACGATTATCTATTGATGGACAAAGGTGTCAAAATCGCAGCCTTGACCAGGTCTAATAAAAATGTTTAATACAGCCAGTTGATGAATTTCGTGATATTTTTTTCTATAAGAATACTCAATTCAATATGTAAGCTTTATTTAACAACGATAATCTTTCTTGATTTTTGAAAACTGATGCACTTATATGCTGTTGAATTTTTTCCTATCTACTGTAGGGCGGTTTCCCCTACAATATAAATCTTCCATAAAATCGCGTGAAATACTTTCGACTCTTTTAAAATATCCTAAAAGCTTAAAATCCGTTGAAATCCTTTAAGAACCCCTGAAATCTGTTTAGATCCTCTAAAAATTCCTGGAAAACTCGTCAATCTTTTTAAATCCCTTGAAATCTTATGATTTCTTTTGAAATCCTATAAATCCCTTAAATATGGTGCAAACCCTTGTTGTCTCTGAAATCCGTAGAAATCCTTAGCAATCCCTAGATGTCCCTTGAAATTTCATTAAATTTATTCCCTAAAGTTCTCTAGAAAACCGTTGGAATCCCTTGAAAATTTTTAAATACCATTGATATCCTGGGTACCTTTTTAAAATCCTTTCAAATTTTCCTAAATCTTTCGAAATTCTTTCAAAACATTTAAACACTGTTTAATCTCGTTGAATTCCTTGAGATCTTTTAAAATAGCCTAAACTGTAAAATACTTTGAAATCCCTTTAATCTTGTAAAAACCCCCAGTAATACCACAAAAATCGAGTAAAAGCCAATAAAATATCTTGAAATCTGTAATATATTAAAAAATTCCTTCAAAAATGACGAAATCTTTGAAATCCTCTGGTAATCCAGTAAACCCCCATAAAATCTAATAAATCCTATTGAAATCTGTGAAATACGTTAAAATCCAAAGAAATATATTAAAAGCCCTTGAATTCTGTTGAATCCTATGAAATCTGTGAAAAACTTTCTAATTTTTTTTAAATCCCTTGAAATCTATAGAAATTCCTTGGAGACTCCATTAAATCGTGTAGATCTGGTCAAATGGTAAAATCCTTTAAAACAAATTGAAAACTGTTGAAATCTCTGAAATATCGATAAAATTTTAGAAATCCCTTGAAATTTTTCAAAATCTCTAAAATTTTTGAAATCTTTTTTAAATACCTTATAAGCTTTAAACCCCTATATAAAATCCTTTCAAAAATGTTTTTTAGGCTTTTTAAATTCTCTGAAATCATTTGAAATCTTTTCAAATGCTTTATAAGCTTTGAAACCCTATATAAAATATCCTTTCAAATCACTGAAATCAGTAACAAAATTTAAAATCCTCTAAATTAAATTGAAATCTTTTGGAATCTCGTTACATTTTTAGGAATCCCTTGAAATATTTTGAAATCTTTGAAATTATCTGAAATCCCTAGAAATCTTTTTACATGTCTTACATTTACAAGCTTTGAAACCCCTATGAAATCCTTTAAAACCCCTTGATCTCTGATAAAATCTTTGAAATACAGTAAAGTTTTTAGAAATACCTTGAAATTTCAATTTTTCAAATGGCAGATATGTTATTTTAGCCAATCTAGCGAAGAAGTTGAAATGTGAGCTTAAAGGGAAAGTGAAAAAAATTGTTGCAATAGCGAGCAATTTGAGAATATAGTATAGCATTAGTGTCATTTTTTTAAAAATAGTAGCAAAATAGTTGCATCGTTAAAAAAGTGTCAAAAAGTGTCAATAGTAGCGTGAGTCCCAGGCCTGACCTTTTTATCTATTTTAAAAAGGGAACCGTGTTTAACATAAAACTGGAGAGAGAAAGCGACATCTAAAAATAAAATGGGGATTTGGATAGGTTTGAGATTGGATTAAGAAGCTTTAATCAAGATTTTTGTTTGATCGCAGCTTGGAACACGTTTCTGGGATGTTCAAAAGTGGGATTTTCACGCAGGTACTGGGAAGCTTTTTAATCTCGAAGTTCGAACTGGAGCTTTGGCTATAGCTGACCTAAATATTTTACACTACTATTTAAGTAGTGGTGCACTAACATCACCCCCAAAGCCGCATTTTCCCGCTTAATCTGTGTCGGATTCTTATCTAGGTACTCTTGTTACTCCTTCTACTGTCGTTGAAATTTTTTTTTTCTGCAAGATATTGTGTTCTTATCCTCTCAAAAAAAAAATCAAGCTGCTCTCAACTTCAGAATTTAATTAGAAAACTCTCCTATAATCAAATGTATTCAAGAGGCAGTTTTATGAACGAGATATCATAAATTTAATTTAAATCAATAAATTCAAAGTTCATCACTTCCAACATTTAAATCTTGGTCGTGCAGAGTTGAATTATCAACCCGAAAATATGAATTTTCAACAAAAAAATTAACTTTCAACCAAACAGTTGCATTTTTACCCAAAAAGAGTAAATTTCAAACCAAAAAGATTAGTTTTATACCAAAAAGACGAATTTTCAACTAAAATAGATCAATTTTTAACCAAAAATGGGAAAGTTACATTTTCAGTTAAAACATTATTTTAAACCAAAAACATGAATTTTTAAGAAAATAATTAAATTTTCAACCAAAGAGTTCAACTTTTAACAACAAAAAATCGATTTTTAGCAGAGTAGTTCAACTTTTACGTAAGTAGTGGAATTTTCAATTAAAAAAGATCGGTTTTCAACAAAATAGCTCAACTTTCAACCAAAGAGCCAAGTTTTCAACTTAAATGATAAATCTTCAACACGAGTAGCTAATGTTTAGCTGAAAAAATTAATTTTCAACAAAAGAGACGAATTTTCAACTAAATTGATGAATCTTCAACAAAAAATGATTTTTTAACAAAGTGGTTCAGTCTTCAACCAAGTATTTCAATTTCCAACCAAAAAAGACGAATTTTCAACAAAATAGTTGAATTCTCAACCAGAGAAGATTAATGTTCAACCAAACAGATGCATTTTTATTCAAAAAATGTTCATATACCAAAAAGTTCCACTGCATTTTTTTCCAAAATAGAAAGCATTTATAACTTGGAGGTTTTCCAAAAATTCAAGCCCAAACATGATTTTTTTTTAAATTGGAAACTCCATTAATTACTTTTGCTTATAATGCTTTCAATAGAAGATTCAGATAATTTAGGATTCAAGTATAAAAATCAAGCATAAATTATATTGGTTTAAGAAACAAAATTGATTTGAATCAGACTTTTTCCTGTTTGGATTGTTCTTTTATCAAAGTTTCTAATTAATAATGAAGTCGCTGTAATAGTCAAATTGAATTTAATTTAGAACTCATTTCTTGAAGATTTAATTTTATTAAGTATGAAATTTATTAATGACAATTAAAATAAGTCAAAACTTAAAGATTTTTTAATTCCAAATTGTACAAAATTAAAAAAAAATGCAATTTAGGAAAGTTTAAACTTTCAAAATCCTTCAAGTAAAGACATTAATATTTAAACGATTTAACTGTATTTAGGCGTTAAATCTTCAAAGCATTTCATTTGAAAGCACCCAAACTTTAAGTATTCAAATTTGAAAGGTTCAAAAAATGATTGCCTGTAAGTGCTCTTGCTTTTTATCGCAAGGCTGAGCGAACATTGCCTTGAAAGAGTCTTCTTAAAAAAAGAAAAGAAAAAATGTTCATCCACCCTGTTCTCTTGAGGAGTAAGTACTAAAACGTGTTTGAGTGCATCACTAGACGATACTGAATTCTCACGCATCAACCCTCAATTTTCAAAACTTACAAGTGTACGACGGTGATAGAAAAAGGGCAAAGCACTGTCGAGGATTCTTTCCTTTCGACTGACTTCAGACAATGCGTAAAAAATACCTTGTTGTCTATATCAAGGTAAGTCAAAAAAGTTATATAAATCGAATGACCAATCAAATTTTGAAAAAATACAAGTCATTCCCAAATTTATCTAAATCTTTCAAAAAAGAGAAATACTGCTCATTTTATGAGCACTTTTCTTCCTCATAGGTATCAAATAAAGTTCCTTCTTCATAGAGGGAGTTTTCTCTCTAAGAAAATAAAAAAATGGACACTTTCAATATTTTTCAAGCTTATGTCTTACTAAAAATATAGCTTTTCAGAAAATCAGAGAGATCATCAAAAGGTTAATCAATGTGTTCCATTACAACAAACAACTTTTTAAATCACGGTAGTGTTATATTCCAAATTAAAAAAAAAAGTTTTCCTCATATAAACAATGTCAAAGTTTTTCTTTAAACTTTATAAGTCGCTATTGATTGATCATGAAAGGTTGTTCAATAGGTCAATCCATGTGTCTCGAAAACGCAAACAAATGCATCATTTACCGTAATGTTGTATTACTAATATATAAAAAGTTTTCCTCTTATAAACAAGATAAAAAATATATTTTGTAAATTTATAAATAGGTATTGCTAGATCATAAGAGGTCATGGAATGTTCGTCAATAGGTCATTCGACGTGTCGCAAAGACGAGAACAAATATATCACATATAGTACTGTAGTATTCCTAATATCAACAAGGTTTTTCTCATACACAGAATCATTTTTTTTTAAACTTCATAAATTGGTACTAGTAGATCATAAAAGGTTCTACATTAGGCCGATCGAAATATTGAAAAAAAAATTCTCATATAAAAAAGGTAAATTTTTTTCTTCAAATTTCTAAACGTAAAAAAAACATTTCTAATTGGCCGATCTATAAGCTCAACATCCTATTAGCCCCGGATACCAACTGGAGCTAACATTCTTTAAAATTTCATGACCATTGCTCTTCTACACACGCATTTAAAAAAAATTGCATTTTCGAGTTCCTGGGGTCGAATTTAGGTTAAAAAAAGTAGAATTCAAAATTTACGTCATTACAAACCTCTATCTCTATGAGAAAGAAATATTTATTAAAAATTCAGATAAATTTCATATATATGAAACATATTTTATAAATAGAAAAAAATTATTTGAATAAATATTGTATTTTTGTAATTTTCTATGAATTATTGGAATCATTAAAAAATGATAATAAAAGTATACTTTTATTCCGAGAAATAAAAATGTATTGTTTTCAATGCTGAATTTTAGTGCGTGAAATCTAGAAATTCAGTCGCATAAAAACACCGACACTCGAGGAGACACTCGTCCAGTCTGCTCTTATTGTATGCTTCCACATTATTCTTCCCTGCGTGCACTTCTTTTCAAATGTTACATCTTTTCTACCTTTACAAAAGAGATTCGTAAAATTTTATTGTTAGAAAAAATCGTTCTTTTTCTTTTAAGAACGTAAATAAGAGAAAATTTATTCTAAAACTTGTGTAGTCGTTACATTTTTGGGTATAAAAGTTTCTCGGAGGTTCTTGTAAGTCTTTCTTGACAAGAAGTATTGATTTTTAAAGGTGGATGTGATTTAATACAAATTTTAATTTTAAAAACTTAATTCTAAATGTTGAAATTTTAGCGTTTTTAAATAGTTTACTTAAAATTGTTAAAATTCTAAATTTCACAAGTCTTTCATTTATTTTCAATTTAAAATGGGACAATTTACGTTTGGAATTCTAAAATTTTGAATGAATAAATTTTAAATTCGCTCATTTTTAAAAAGGATTTTATTTTGAAATTTTTCGATTTGTAATAACGTATTTAGTTAAAAAATGGCCAACTTTGAATTTAAATTTGGAAAGATTCAAACTTTAAATTGCTGAAGTAATATATTTGAATGGGGAATTATTCGATTTTGAGCGTTTTCAATGAAGAAATATGAAGCATTTAATTTAAAAGAAATTATCCAGGTTTTTAATTAAAAATTATCAGTTGTAAGACTAGATTTTTTATTTGGAAATGTAAAATTATTGCAGTGGATAAAGACAAAAAAGGGGCGAAAATACGAAAAGACATAAGAACAATTTTTTTAAAGTTATTTGTCTGAATATTTTTCACCTACGTGAAACATTGTTTAAAAACCTAGTCATCCATTTCCCTTATATGTATATTTATCACTAAATGAAAAGACTGCAATGTGAATATGCAGGAAAGAGGCAGTCACTAGGAAAATTTTCATACAATAGTGCCTCGACAAAGTGAAACTTTATACATGTAGGGAATATTCCACAGAAAAATAATGCGCATTTATATCTCACTCTTTTTCCCCCTTTTCTAGAATGTTATTCAGTGTTCACTCATTTTGTTGAAATAAAATTTCTCAGATGCAAAAACTTTAAAGCAGGATAAAATCTAGTTTCTATTCTGACCTAGAGTAGAATTTTAAACACATTTCTTCCAGCTAAACTTTTGAAAATTTATTCTCTCACGCAAAAGCTTCTCAAGTAATCTAGTTTATCCACAATTAACTTTGAATCCGTATTCATTTTTATAAGCGTCAATTATTGTAAATTAATTTTTGGACTGAAAATCATACATTTTCACGACTTATTACTCTAATATTTTTAATGATTTTTTTCATGGTAAGTAAATAATACACATTGAACTACCGTTTATCGATTTAGGGGGGAAATATGCCACTATCTAAATTCAAGAAACAGCACCTGCAGTGTATTAATTTACAGGTTCTAAGAATCATTTTTTAACTTTAGTCCAAACACTTTTAATTTCAATAAAATTTTTTTTTCAAAATTACACTTGGAAATATATTCAGGGTATCTACTCGATGGATGATTTTAATTTCCCGGTTTAAAAATATTTCTGATTTAGAACAGGGCATTTTAGAAACAAATTATACTTCTTTACGGGAATTCCTTTTGTCTCAAAGTCTATATGCTTCACACAATTACATTTATTTCCGAAAATTCTCTATTCCAAGTAAAAATTATATTGATTTCCAGAATTTTCTATTATAATTCCGAAATACAGTAATTTCCTGTTTCTAAAATTAGGAAGAAGGAAGTTTGAAATTTTGTCAAATTTTCAAAATCTGATGAATTCTGACTCGAAACAGAGATCGTTTTTGTACATTCCCTTTTTATAAATTAGAATTAACATTATTTTCAAAAATTTCTCGTTCCATGTCAACAAATTTATGTTCAAAGTCAAATAACAATACGAGAATTCCCTGTTCCAAAGACAAAAATATAATTCTTAGCGGGAATTATTTTTTATCTTTTATTTATTCCCCGTTCAAATTCAGAATTATAATTATTTTAGAAAGTTCTGTATACCAAGTCACAATTAAATTCATTTCCAAAATTTCCTGTTCCAAGTCAAATTATAATTCTTTACAGAAACTTCCTGTCCTAAAGTAAAAAATTATAATCCTTAACGAAATTTCCTGTTCTAAAGTGAATCTAAAATGAAAATTATAATTCTTGTCCCAAAATCAAAATTATAATTATTTACGGAGATTCCCTGTTCCCAGTCAGAATTATATTTATTTACAACATTTTCTGTTATAATTCAGAAATATAGATACTCACTTTTTCTATAATTAGGAAGAGGAAAGTTTTAAATTCTAGTCAATTTTTATTTAAAAAAAAGAATTTTTAAATCCAAACAAAATCTTAATTGGAACAAATATTTTCAAAATCTGGCGGATTCTGGTTTGAAAATGAGTGATGGTTTTTGTGAATTCCCTTCTTCTAAATCAAAATTAAAATAATTTTCCAAAAATTCCCATTCTATGTCAAAAATTACTATTTCCAAGACAAAATTATTATTCTTTACGAAATTCCCTGTTCTAAAAACAGAATAATAATTATTTACGGGATTTTTTTTATATTTCATTCACTTATCCCCCGTCCAAACTCAGAATTATTATAACTGTTTTAGAAACTTTACTGTTGCAAAGTCAAAATTATAATTGTTAACGGAAATTCCCTATGCCAATTGTCAAAATTATTTTTCTTTATTGAAGATCCATATCGAAACTTAGTATTATAATTCTTTTAGAAAAATCCTTGTTCCAAGTGAGGATAGTTGTAATTCTTTACGTGAATTTTTTAAATATTTCTTTTATTTATTCCCTGTTTCAAATCAGAATTCTAAATTTTTTAGAAAATGTGTCTCAAAGTCGAAATTATAATTCTTGACTGAAAATCCCTGTCCCAATTAAGAATTATAATTCTTTTAGAAAATTCACTGTTTCAAAACAGAATTGTACTTCTTTTGAGAAACTCCCTATTCCAAGTGAGAATTATGACTTTTTCCATAAATTTCATGTTCTAACTCAGAATTAGAGGAATAAAATATATGAAACAACTTTTAATTTGCATATTAGTACATTCAAGTGAAAAATCCCTGTCATTGAATCACATTCCCGGCCATATCTTGGTAAACAAAATTCCCGGTCACTTCCCGTTTTTTCCGGTCGGGTAGACACATTGATATTTTTATCTTAGAAGAAAAAAAAAGAAAAAATTGGAATGTTCGTTAATTTTTCGGGTTTTTAAATTCAACTTACTTTTATTTTTCCTTTTTCGTTCAGAATTTGCTGAATGCGATAAATTTATGTTAAATGAGTAAACTTGTGGCCAAGAAAAATAGGCACTAGCTAACCGACGCGACGATTCTTTTCTGTTGTTTACGTTATTCGCACATGGCAAGTGATATGGACGTGTTGAATTGTATGTGAACGTTGGGATAAATTCTGCGCTCGATTCTGCGAGACTTTATATCAATTAGCAACTTGACAGGGCAATGTCCCGACTATTTTTTTTGTTCAAAGGGACATTCGGGACGATGATGAGGTCGGAATTAAATTAATCCAAATAGGATAAAAGTCCCTTTTTATAAGGGATAAAATGAAAGGTACTTTTTCCTTATTATTTTGCTTTTAGTAGACTATTGATTTTTTCACCTATTATCATAATTTCTACCTTACAACTAAATTTAAATAAATGTCCACAATGGAAACATTTGGAAATTAATAATAAAAATTTTATTTGGTAATATGAGGAAAATAACTTAGATCAGAAAAATAGGTCACATACATGCGAGCATAATCTATATATTTTTATTAATTTGAAGAAATAATGTTATATTCAAGATACAAAATCATGATTTAATAACGATTTAAATGTACCTCAAATTTGTCAATTTCAAAGATTATATTAAAAACGATCCAATTTTGAAAGTTTCAGTCTTAATCGTTAAATTTTTAATACTTAAATCTATAATTATTTACTCTTTAATACTTTCAATTCAAAACTATTTTATTGCATAAGCTTTTTATTTGAAAGTGGAATTGGAACGAATTAAGTATGGAACGATTTAATTGAAAATTATTATTCAATTTGAAGCGTTCTAAACTTATTAAATTTATAACGCTTGCATTTACAAATCAATCAATTACTTTAATAAATCAGTTTTATTAGTTTTATAAAAATAAACTGGTTTTTTAAAGGAATAAAAAAATTAAAATACATTTAGCGGTCCTATTATTATATTTAAATAATAAACATACGTGTGGGAACATAACAATAATAATAAATTATTATATTATATAGGCCTGTCAAATGCTTCTTTTTGTTTACTCTCCTTAAATATCAATTTATTTTTGTTATCAAACAAAAAAAAATATATTTATGAAACTAATTCATCGAGCTAATTCCTTTTATTAGAAAATAATTCTATTTATAAATGTTCTACTATTTTTACTTGGTTTTTTGTTTGTTTGATTTCACAACTTTGATTACCTTTAACAAAAATAAATAAAATAGTAATACTTTTGTACTTGGCAGAATTTTTTCAGACGTAGTATTTTTATAAAATTCTAACCGCTTTAAACTTCAAAAGCTCCCACATTTAATATTTTAATTTAATTTATTATTATTTTATATTTATTATTTTTAATTTGAAATTTAATTTATATTCGATTTGTAAGCTTAAATATTTTAGTCAAGATTGAAAATAGTTTACATTTTAAGGAAAATACATTTAAAATAAAGTACCTAAGTTCATTTTTAAGAATTTCAATAATAATGTAATACCGATTTCTTTTAATACTGAAATTAGTGCCATTAGTCTTGGGAGATATTTTATCTGGGAGGTAGAAAGTTATTTAATCATTTATCAGGTTTACATATAGTTTATAAATTATTCTTTTATCGAGCTTCATTTTTTATAAATTCCCTCTTATTTAGTCAACCTCCTTTCAATAATTGTGATTCGAGGCAAGATCCATATCACTCGAAAGTCTCTCGTCCCACACGACGCGGTCGAATCTGAATTTTTTATCATCGACACATTTGCTCTCCAGATGTGACAACAAATATCCACAAAATTCTTTGAGAAAGACCCACACGACTTATGAAATCTTCAATTTTTAAAAATCTTGTCATTCTATTTTAAATTATTGTTTGTTTAATTATGATTTGTTGGATTCGTATTAATTTTGTTTGATTCAAACAAACTTCAATTAGTTAAAAAAAATTGATCTCGATTCAAAAAATCTTTTATTCTGTGTGATTTAATTTTTTAATTTAAATTTTAAATATGGGTTGTTGTCTAGATATTCAAATTTAACACTGAAAGAAGCTCCTGGATGATTTAAAGACTCGTTTAATATCAGTCGCCATTGCGGCTTTAATTCCGCATGTATACCTTAACTCGCACTCCTAGATTAGATCATATTGTTCATCATGCATTATCAATCTTTCGTAATTGTAAAATATGACCGTTGTATAGCTCCAATGTCGCGATGAGAATATTATTTCGGCTACGGACCTTCGAATCTTATATTATTTGATAAACAAAATGTTATCCTGAATTATTATTAGTATAAGAATTTAAATTATTATAATTTTATTTCTTTAAAAAGGCTTTCAATGTGATATAAAATTGAAAAATATTTTAATAACAGGAATGACAGCGGTTAAATAGTTAAAGGTTATAGCCGGGTAAGCATGCAAAAAATGCCCCCAAAGGGAATCAAATTTCAATTTTTTTTTCTCTGTTTCTATCGTTAGAAAAAATCTGAAAAAATTGACAGAACTTCTTTCTATCATTCTCAACGTGCATGATTTTTTCGAAAAAAATTTGGCGGGAAATTCAAACTCAAACACTTTTTCAAAAATCTATCTATTATTGTGAATTGTTTCAGATGTTTAAATTTGGGGGATCTTAGTGTAATAAATTAAAAACAGTAATGTTCACATATTCCAACTCCTGAGGCCCATTGAGATATATATATATATATATATATATACACATAATGTCTATATGCGTTGTAAGAGAAAAGATACAATGATTATTTGTGGAACAATCATCTTTGAGATTTTTTGCAAGTTTCATTTATTTACCTGATTTAATTTTATATTGATTGAAAATTTAATCCTCGCCACTGTCCTCATTTATCACAGTTACACATTTTGTTTTTGTGAATAAACTGCTCAAAATCTCTGCCGATCTGATGATTCCCAATAAATATCGACCATAAGCTAAATAGTCCACTACCGTCGGAAATTATCGGTACTGTCAGCGAAAGTACTATTAAAAATCACTGCTATCTTTGAAACGTAATTACTCGTTCAAAAAGGGAGTAAGAAACTTTTTTTTTAATTGTTAGAAAGCTTATTAAATCAGGAGTCAAATTAGCATTGATAGAGATATTTTTGAACTTTTGAAGAGAATATACCATGTGAGAAGTTTAAAAAAACATGCAAGAATTTCTCGAATTTTATACCTCGAAGTCAACTTGTGACATGACCTAGGAAAGTTTTAGCAAAACTCTAAAATTCAAACCACACAGTCTTTAAGGTCTTATCTCTAATTTAAACCAATAAAACTTGAAAAATCTCCACAGGCTCTCGAGATACGTCTAAAAATGTCCAAGTCTCAAATGTCAAGTTTCAGTCGGCGATTAACTGCTGTCGACCGCGAGAGCAATGATCGCCGAGAATTGATCAGATTTTGATTCTTAACTCCAACTCGTGCTGTGACTGAGTATACTTATGGAAAAAACTGAAATTGACAGAACGTAATCTGTGAAACCTCATCTTTATTTTAAGCCAATAAAACTTCAAAAATATTCACGGGTTCCCAAGATATGACACAAATGTTCAAGCGTGTCTGCGTTGCGTCTCAGTCGGCGATCACCGCAGATGGCCAGACTTTTGCTGCTAAAGCGACTGTAATTTGACGTAGACATGCTTAGACATTTTTAGTCGTATCTCGAGAACCTGTAAAGATTTTTTAAATTTTTATTGGCTTAAATTAAATATAAAACCTTAAAAATTGTGTGGTATGAATTTGAGATTCTTGCTACAACCTTCCTAGGTCATGCCACAAGTTGAAGTCGAGGTACAAAATTCGAGAAATTCTTACATTTTTTTAAACCTCTCACATGGTATATTTTCTTCAAAACGTCAAAAATATCTCTATTAGGGCTTATTTGGCGCGTAATATGATAAGCTTTTCAAAGATTTCTTAAAAAAGTTTCTTACTCCTTTTTTGACAGTGATGAGGATTAAATTTTCAATAAATATGAAACTAAATCACATAAATAAATGAAACTTTCAAAAAATTTCAAAAATGATAGTACCACGAATAATCATTGTATCTTTTCTGTTATAATGTATATACATTATACATTATACATGCTATATATATATATATATATATATATATATATATAATATGTATCTAATAATGTATAAATACACTTATATAATTGTATTGTATGAATACATTCAGGTATCAATGGGCCTCAGGAGTTGGAATACGTGAAAAGTACTGTTTTTAATTTTTTACGCAAGATCCCCCAAATTTAAAAATCTAAAAAAAATCACAATAATAGCTCTTTGGGCGACTATTCTGTGGTAAAAAAAGCTGAGATAGTACTTGAGTTTTATCATATATAAGAAAATTTTAAAAAAAATTGAATATTTGTTGAGTTTGAATTTCCCGCAAAAAAAAATCGAAAAAATCGAAAAAATCGTGCACGTTGACAATAATTGCAAGAAGTTCTGTGAATTTTCTCAGATTTTTTCTAACGATAGAAACAGAGAAAAAAAATAAAAACGACAATGGACGATACCCTCCCTAGCTCATCCAACTAGCTTACCCGGCTTTTTCTTAGGTAAAAAAGGGTATTTTTTCAGAAAAAAGGGGTTTCATTTATTATTAAAAACTTTTTATATTATATTTCGGTACTTTCTACTGATAAAAGTACATCAGAAAATAATTCAAGAAGATGAAAGAATAAAAAATAGATAAACAGAATTGAAAAATGCACATGTTTAAATTTCCAAAATATATTTTTATTAGTAGACAGATTTTGATTCCATATTCTCATTAATTTTTTTAAAAACATTGTTGTATTTGAAAAAGAAAACATTTTGGTTTAACATCTTTGGCTCAACTTTTTTGTTAAAAATTCATATTTTTGGGTAAAAACTTCAACTGTTTTATAGAAAATTCGTCTTTCTGGATTGAAAATTCCACAACTTGGTTGAAAATTAAAAATGTTTTAATGTATATTTTTGGTCTGAAAATTCAAGTGTTTTGTAGAAATTTTCGTCTTTTTGACGTCAAAATTAAACAATTTAGTTAACATATTTTATCTGCCCTAATTGAAAAATCTTTCTTGATTGACAATTTAACCCTTTTGTTGAAAATTCGTCCTTTTGGCTTGAAAATTCATCTCTTTTGGTAGAATTTTAATCTTTTTTGGTTAGAAATGCAATTATTTAGTTGAAAATTAATATGCTTCGGTTGAGGATTGAACAATTTTGTTGCAAATTACACAACTGAAATAATAAATTTAGTTGACGCCTATACCTTTTTTATGTACAAAATTAAATTTTATTAATTGCAAACATGTTTCGACTTGATATCAACTTCTTATCAAGGCAATTTAAAATTATACTTCTTTTTAATTTTTGAAAGAGAATTTAGTGGAAAACTTTGTTGTAATTAAAAACGAATCCACTATTGGTGTATCAAAAAACCGGTATAGGCTTCACAAAAATGTGTTATCTTATATAACGAAAACACACATTTATTCAACTACTTGTTTAAAACTTGACCTACTTCGTTAAAAATTCATTTTTTGATTGAAGATTTATCACATTAGTTGCGAATTCATCTCTTTGGTCGAAAATTCGTCTTTTTTTGTAGAAAATCTTCTTGGTTGAAAATTCATCTTTTTGGTTCAAAATTCAACTATTTGTTTAAAAGTTGAAATAATGTGCTAAAAATTCCTTTTTTTCCATTGAAGATTCATTATTTTAGTTGAAAATTCAACAAGTTGGTAGATTTTTTTTCTTTATTGACTGAAAAATTGTTCTTGATTGACAAATCTACTATTTTGTGGAAAACTCAACTTTTTTGGATAAATGCAACTTTTTTGGATAAATTCAACTGTTTTTCATTAAAAATGAAAATCATTGTTTCTTTAAATATCAAATATATACATGTTTCGTCAAGAATTCATCTTTTTGGGTTGAAAATGTAACTACTTGGTTAAAAGTTTAGCTAGTTAGTTAAAAATCCATGTCTTTGCTTGAAAATTTGTCTTTGGAAATTTAATAGTAGTAATTGAATTTAATAGTAGTACCTATACCGATTTTCTTAAAAATCTCCTCATTTCGCCTATATGTTTTTAGAGCATTTTGGCCTGGTTAGGAAATACTTGAAACTGGTACAAAAAGAATTTCTTTCGAAAACTCGTGTATTCTAATGTCTTGCATTTGTATATGATTCTTAAAAAATGTATCCAATCTTTGTAAAAAAAAAGGGGAAAATGGGGTGAGAATTCTCGATTTTATATGTTTTAGGGAATTTTTCAAATTTAAGGGGGAAAAAGGAGAAAAGGGAAAACATAGGATTAGTTAAAGAAGTAGACGGACTGTGATCCCTGCAATAATCAATTCAAAATTTTTGCTCAGCAATTAAAATCAAACTTATCAGCAGGATTCTTTAAAATGGCAATTTAAAACTTAAGAGGGTCTCAAGATTTTAAGAATAAGAAGTCTTATTATTACCAGAAATAAGAAACCATTTTTGACCAATTTTGCTTGAACGAAAATGGTTGCTCAAAAGGAGAATGAGATTTTTTTGCTTTCACTAATGGGTTATGCTAAGCACTTGGAATTGCTGAGATGCTAAAGCATCTTCCGGAATCGTCTGGGGACTGGGGGTAAAATTTCTTTGAAACGAAACTTCATATACTGCATCTAGCCATCTAGCCTTTAGAATTTACTCCCGACTTACAGATCCAGACCTCATATCTCTTGGAGTCTGGAATTCATTTTTCCTTTTATGTGAACTTTTCTCTATTTTCCTTGGCCTACTAAGAAGTAATCTACTTTCATTTTTTGAGTTAAAATTTCAGAGTTCACAGCGCAAAATGCTGTCAAAAAAGAGGAAATAGGGGGATTTTCACGAAAACAGGGGAATAATAGGGAAATAATAGGGGAATACATTCATTTAAATAAAATAATTGTAGGTACCATACTCCTAAGATTTAAAGTTGCAATATATTGCATTTTCAACAACACAGTTGCATTTTTAACCAAAAAAGATTAATTTGTAACCCAAAAACGAATTTTCAAGAAAAAATTTGGAATTTTTAACTGAATAGTTGAACTTTTAACCCAAAGACGAATTATGAATAGAAGAAAAGTTGTGTTTTCAACCAAATAGTTGAATTTTGAAGCAAAATATAAGGAGTTTTCAACTAAAAAATTGAATTTTCAACCTACCAAGATGATTTTACAACCAAATGAACGATTTTTAAAACAAAAAAGTTCAACTTCAATCAAAAACAGTGCCAATTTTAACCAAATAGTTGTATATCCACGCT
This sequence comes from Andricus curvator, assembly GCA_932195095.1. NCBI lineage: Eukaryota > Metazoa > Arthropoda > Insecta > Hymenoptera > Cynipidae > Andricus > Andricus curvator. The sequence goes on along the minus strand of CAKNYM010053182.1, from coordinate 330,384 downwards.
AAAAAGATGCATTTTTTAGAAGACAGTTTAATTTTCGACCAAAAAAGATGACTTTTTAATTAAATAGTTGAATTTTCAACAAAGCAATTAAATTTTCAACCAAATAGTTGAACTATAAAAAGGTGAAACTAACTTTTAATCAAGCAGTCACATTTACAACCAAATAGTTGAATTTTCAACCTAAAAAGATAAATTTGTAACCAAAAGGTCGAATTATTAACCTAAAAAGATGAATTTACGAACACACGATCGAATTTTCAAACAAGGAAGATTAAACTTCAACCAAAAACAGTTGCATTTCCAATCAAATAGTTGCATTTTTCAACCAAAAGGACTAATTTTTTAGAAGACAGTTGAATTTTGAACAAAGTAAACCAATTTTCAACCAAATAGTTGAACTATTAAAAAAGAAATTAACACTCAACCAAGCAGTTACAATTACAACCAAATAGTAAAACTTTCAAGCAGAAGTGAGGAATTAAAAACAACAGTTAAATTCTTAACCAAATAGTCGAATTTTCAATCTACAAAGATGAATTTGTAACCCATTGGTCAAATTTTCAACCTACACAGATGAATTTGCAACCAAATGGTCGAATTTTCAAACAAAAAATATGACTTTAACAAAAATAGTAAAATTTTCAAATGTTAATTGAATTTACAACCAAATAGTTTAACTATAAAAAAAAGAAATTAACTTTCAACCAAAGAGCTACATGTACGACCAAATAGTTGAATTTTCAAACAGAACTGACAAATTTTCAATAAAACAGTAAAAATGTTAACCAAGTAGTTGAATTTTCAACCTGCAAAGATGAATTTGTAACCAAATTTTCGAATTAACAAACAAAATAGATGAAAGTTTAACAAAATAGTTAAGTTTTCAACAAAATAATTAAATTTACAACCAAATAGTAAAATTATAAAAAAAAAGAAATGAACTTTGAACCAAACAATTACATTTACAGCTAAATAGTTGAAATTTTAGCAGAAGTGACGAATTAAAAAAAGCAGTTGAATTTGTAACATATATAGTTGAATTTTCAACCTAAAAAGATGAATTTACAACGAAATGGTCAGATTTTCAAACACCAAAGATAAAATTTTAACCAAAAAAGATATACCTTCATTCCAAGAGGAATTCTTTTTTAAAAAATGGGAGAAGAGAGGAAAGAGTGTAGAGCATGACATATTTTCAGCATAAAACTGGTAATATTCTGAATATGAACTACGTGAAACTTTAATTTGCGAACTGTAAGATTCCTAAATATTAAAATAGAGAAAAAGTTTTCAAAAAATGACCGAGCAATTAGTATCATCATGTAAATTGAATATTGTTTTCGCACAGTGTATAGTGACCAGCCAATTTGAAATTCCCGGGGTTTTCTCCGTTTTTCCCTGAACATATTTTTTTAACTGAATTGAATAAATTATGTGGATTAATCGAAACTACATTACCGATCACGAGTATGAAACCGCCTATTTATCGATGCTTGTGTTATTTAATGTTAATTATATGAAATACATTTTTTTTCTTAATAGGTTGAAAGCTTTTTGTATTCTAGATAAAATGAGCCAGGATCAAGTCATGTTGTCAATTTAAGAAGATATCACAAAAATAGTGCAATTTTCAATGTTTTATTCAAATTTAAATGAAATCGAATGAATAACCATTTTTCAATGTTTTTGTGATAATTTTATAGGTAAATTTATGTTAAATCGCATCAACTTATCACCATTATTGTGAAAAAAATTTCTTGCGTGGTGTAACATGTGTAAAGTTGAAACAAAAATGTTGGAAAAATTAAAAAAATTTTCTGAGGAAAGAAAAATTGTTGGTAAAATATATGAAATGAGTAGTGATGAGGTTTCGATCAAATTTATTTAAAATATATATTCATTTGATTTCTATTATTAGTTTTCTACAGATAAGATGTCTTCGAATTTTTCCAACTTTTTTGTTCCCACGTTGTAAAATGCTTATTATATTAGATTTGATTGACAAAATGCCTTCAACCTGGCTCATTTTATATAGAATTCTGATGCTTTTCAATTTATGTAGGAGAGCAAATTTTAACTCAAATAATAAGCATTAAGATAACTTAAGATCAGTACTGCATAGTATACTTATATGAGTACATCTGATCAAAAATCATTTAACTTTGATGGTATCATACGTGAAACAATCAGATTTTTGAGACTTTTCTGTCTCTGATTTTCGAGTGAACAATGAAAAGAAGATAAAGTAGAAAAAAGTGGGTGTTTCGATAAAAGAACAAAATTCCCGGGGTTTTCCCGGTTAAATAAAATTCCCGGGTTTTTCCTGATTTCCTGGTCCGCTAGACAGCCTGTTTTCGACAGTTTTCTTGCGCGGATTTCACCACACGTGTGCGTATTAGCCTTTTGATTTCTTTCGCTTATATATGAATGAACATCTGTACGAGGGGAATACAAAAGATCGGGGGACATCGCCCTCGAGAGTTGACAATATAGACTTTTACGTGTCGCTCACGCTGGGCTTTGTGAAATTGAAAAATTGACGCAGATTTGTCTCTTCAAGTTCAAGATAAAAAAATTCGAGAATTTGTTTTAAGGATGTACACTACGTACGATCAATTTCAAAAGTCACCAATCTTTAAAATGGTGTATAAAATCGATAATAATAGATCTATTATTAATTTCTGCAAATCTTTACGGAGGCTTGTAAGTGTACTTTCGAAAAAAAATATCAAGTTAAAATTGTTTATGTAACAATAGTGATTTAGAGTTTTAGTTTTTGCTTTCTGCTTAGCGAAAAGTTGCAAATTATTATATAATTCTTAATGATCAAGGCCTTATTTTATTCTTGGAAGGATTCTCTACAAGTGTACAATATTCTATTTGGGTGGGGTTTCTTTAAAAAATTAATTTAGAAATCATACAGTTATTATTTTTATAAACAATACTAGTTTAAATTTTAATAAACACCGCCAAAATAAAATTATAAAGAACCCTTGAATGAATGAAATGAGGCCTTGATCATTAGGATTTAATACGAATTGTAACTTTACCCTATTAAAAAGAAAGCAAAAACGAAAACGTTAAATAACTATTGTTAAATAAACAATTTTAACCTGAATTTTTTTTCTGATGTACGCTTAGGAGCCTCCGTCAAGATTTGCAAAAATTAATAATAGATATATTGTTGTCGATTTTATAAAACATTTTAAGGACTGGCGACTTTTGAGATTGATTGTACGTAGTGCACATCCTTAAATATCTTATAACATCACAGACAATAAAATAAAATAGATAGATACATTTAGAATACGCAGTGTATTTTACGATTCTTTGTTCCCACTCTTGATTTTCTACGAAAATCAATAAACTAGTTCAACTCCTGAATAATTTAGTACAAAAATTATACTAATTGTCTCTATTAATCTTTTTTTTCGCTGCAATTCCTCCACAACAATGAGACTGACATTAGCAAAAACCTGTAATTTTTTCTCGTGTTGTTACCGTTTGTTTACAATCGCTCCAGATCGATAAAAAGTCCTTACCACGCTAAGCTCTCGATAAAATGGAGTGCAGGACAAGTCAATATTCCACCCAAATACTCCATAAAATGCAAAATAATCACGATATCATTTTGTCAGAAACCCTCTAAAATGCAATCAAAAGGGAAGACTTATATTAAATTTAAATGGCAATAATCAGTGACGAGACACGGTTCGTCGCACCACAAATTACTCTAAATTAATTGGCGGAAGGAACTCCTTAACGCGTTCGAATCATGATAGAATACATATAATTTACAATCACCAATCTTTTTTTTTCCTGAAAAGAACCTCTTAACCACTTAACCATTTTTTTCTACTTTATACAATTATTATTTTGATTTTCATGAATCCTCAAAATGATATTTGAAGGATTTTCTAGAGATCCTGCATTTTCAGCATTATGGATGAGAATTATCCTAACCTTCATTTCGAGCCCTTTCAACTTGCTAGTTGAACTTCATGGAACGCGTCCAGAAAAGTGACAGGTGCTGAACTAGTGAGATCTTTTGTGGGTCATTCTGTGACAGGATCAGCGCACCCTGCAGCTGATCCTTTATAGAGCCCTTTAATTTGTGGACACTCCTCCTAATCCATAATCATACTTAAATAATTTGAGTTGTACTATTTGTCTATTTCACTCACCAAGAGAGGTTGGAACGAATGAAAGACAAGGGAAGCTGTGCTGGAGTTTCCGGATGTTTACTCGTCTTGACAGGTCGAAGATAATTTAATAGACACTCGCGAGGAACACGACACTTTTTAGCAACTTTTGACACTTCCAAGAGAGCTTCCTGGATAAAGAAGACAGCCCCGGACGAACCAGCCTGGACTGATTTTTATCGAACTGACCGCGCCAACGAGATATCTCGAACTGCGGATATCGGACTACTGCGCGCTCTAGTGGTCGTTTTTCAAGTTTGAAAGTAACTGGGGCAGTGTTTTGATTTTAAAGTAACGCGTTACTCGTTACTTGTTGCATGTTACTTTCTCTTTCCTCTCTCTTTGTTTGAATTTTTTTATTGAAATTTTAAAATTCTAAGATTTTTTTATGTATTGAAACTATATTTAAATTTTTACGCTTTTAAATTTAATGCTTTCAACAAAGTTAAACAAGTTTAAATATTCAAAATTGTATCTATCATATCTAAAAAAGTGGTGTAAACGATATCTCGCACACATTGTTATCAAAAACCTGATTGATTGTCACTCTGCGTGATTATATGACTTTTAGTGGCTGTTTTCAATTTGTTTACTGTTTAATAAAGATTACGAATTTTCTGTACCATAAATATTGTAAATTAAAATTTATAAATAAATAATCTTATTGGGACTATCTACATGTATTGAAAAAATCCGGGTGTACCGAAATTTCGGTATACGTTGCCACGGCCAATTTTATTTCATGATAAAATGTATATCCTAAAGTTTCTAAACACTATTGATAAGAGAAAAAATTTTAATTGTAAATAATTTTTCAATATGTGTTATAGGAAATAATTCCATTCTTAACATTTTGCTATCATTCTATAATTTTTAAACTTTTTCACGCACTTTCAAAAAGATGAGAAAAATGAAATGATGGACAAAAACTTAGAACATCTTAATTTACGAAGTGTCATATATACTGTCGGTACTGACAAAAAGATTTCTTGAAAAGTTTTTAATGATTTAGGTTTTATTTTAAAATATTAATTTTTAGTTTTGAAGATTGCAAAACATCTCGAAAAGGAATTTGGAAGATTTTAAGGTATTTTTTTTATTTTGCAGGAGTTTAAAACGTTTTAATAAAACTGAATTATTTCAAAAGACATGAAGAAGTTTTAGAAGTTTTGAAAAGATTCGAAAATAATTTAAATATTAAGAAGGTCACAACAAATTTTAAACACAATGTCGATTTTTGAAGATTACGAAAAAAAAGAAGCTTGTTAAGAATTTTGAAACGCTTCAAGAGAATAGAAACAAAATTCTTAAGATACAGTTTAAATGATTTTTTTATTTCTAAAAATAAATTTTAAGAGAAAATTGAAAAAGATTTTAAAACATTTGAAATGATTAAAAAAAATATTATAAGAAATTTAAAAAAAATCCGATTTTTGAAGATTTCGAAAAAAGAAGCATCTTAAACATTTTGAAAGGTTTTAAGAGAATACAATTTTTTTCAAGATTCCTGGAAAAATGTAAAATGATTTTATTAACTGAAAAATTAATTTTAAAAGAAAATTGAAAAAGATTTCAAATGATTTCCTCCAATTTCGTGAAAGAATGTTATTTGTTATATTTATATGTTATATTTGAAACAAAAAATGTTCAATTTTGCAAAATTAAAAAATTTTAGAAAATATTCAAGTAAGTTTAAGAGATATCCAAAAAGTTTAACCCTTCGAGTATATACTGGATCAATTTGACCCACGAACAATTTTTGACCGAGAAAGAGTTTCCATATAAATTTTCAGCTTAAAATATTAACAATTAAAAAAGTTACAATTTTTTCTCGTAAAATTCAATTTTACAACAACAACAAAATTTTCATGAATTTTTTTGTATGTTAAAGATTTTAAAGACACTTATAATACTTATAAATTACTTTAGCGTGTTTGAAAGTATACCTCTACATTTTGGTACGTAAAAAGGTTCAGTAGTTGAGAAGTTATAGACGATCAAAAAGTGAACAGGGTCAGATTGACCCAGAGTGTAGGAGATGTTCGAAAAAATAGATGTGTTTGTAAATTCATCTCTTGTGGTAGAAATTAAACCTTTCTTCGTTAAAAATGTCTCTGTTTGGTTAAAAATTAATCTTTTTTGGTTGAGGATTGAACTATTTAGTTCCAAAATCGTCCTTTTGGATGAATAATAATATATAATAATTTTTTTTAGTTAAAATATCAACAATTACATTTTGTGTTCAAAATTTATTTTTCTTGGTTGGAAGTGTAACCATTTTCTTGAAAATTCGTCTTTTACGGCAGAAAATTATTCTTCTTGGTTGAAAATTAATCTACTTTGTTTGAAGATTTAACTATTTTGTTGAAAATTCATCTTTTTTTCATGAATTCAACTGTTTTTATTGAAAATTAACATCTTTTTTATTGAAATATCAACCACATATTATATTTTTCGTCGAAAATTCATCTTTTTGGTTGAAAATTCAACTACTTGATGAGCAGTCGAACTACTTTGTTAAAAATTCATTTCCATTGGTTGAAGATTCATCATTTTAGTTGAAGAATAATCTGTTTGGTTGAAAATGTAACTATTTCTTTTTAATTCGCCTTTTTTGTTAGAAAATGTAGCTGTTTCTTTCAAAAATTCGTCTTTTCGTTAAAAAATTAATCTTCTTGGTAGAAACTATTTTGTAGAAAATTTGTCTCTTTTGGTGAAAATTTAATCTTTTTTGGGTAAAAATTCAACTGTTTGATTCAAAATTATTTTGTTTTTAAGGTGAATGTCGCAGTAATCGTGAAACTTGGTTATACTTTGCATATACTGTCAAAAAAATATGTTACAAGTAACATTTAATGATAAAACCAATTATTTTTAGTATTTTATAATAGCAAATAGAAATTTGCGAGGAAACTTTACAAAATATTTTTGAATTTTCTCGAGAAACTTAAGAAAATATATTTATATAGTATTAAAATAAATAAAATTAACAAATAAACTTCAAAAATAAATAGTTATTCAAAATTTTTATTTTGGAATCAAAATTGTTTCTCTTTTCAAATTATAATTTGCCTATTCTTTTTCTTGACGGAAAAATCTTTTTTTGGTTGAAAATTCGTCTTTTTGTTTGAAAAGTCAGGTTTTATATGATAAATTTAACTATTTTGCATTCAAAATTAAGATCTTTTTTAGTTTTAATATCAACTATTATATTTTTCGTTGAGAATGCATCTTTTTTGGTTGGAAATTCAACAACTTGGTTAAAAGTTAAACTACTTTGTTAAAAATTTATGATTTGGACTGAAGATTCATAATTTTAGTTAGTTCAAAATTCATCTCTTCGGTAGAAAATGTAACTATTTTATCACAATTCTTTTTTTTTTTTTTTTTTTGAGAATTCAATGAATACTCAACCAAGAAAATGAAAAACCAAAAAGATAAATTCAATTCATCTTTTTGGTTGAGAATTCAACTATGTTGCTAAAAATTCGTTTTTTATTAATTCAAATGTTTTCGATCTAAAATAACAATCTTTTTGGATTGAAATATTAACTATCACATTTTTCGTTGAGAATTCAAATTCCGGTCCCTTCGAGTTCGTGTTAGCGAGGGTTAACTGTACTTGGTTGAAGATTAACTTTTTTGTTGAAATTTTGATGTGACCTATTTGAAATTTTCAAAAATCTTTTTGAATTTTCTCAAGAATCTGAGGAAAATTATATTTATATAACCTTAAAAACTGATAAACTTAAAAATAGATAGTTATTCGAAATTTTTATTTTTTATTGAAAATTATGTTTCCCCTCAAAACGAAAAACTACACGCTTTTGTAGTGCGCGATTGATGATTCTATCTAAAAAAATCTGTTCGCTGCGCGGGTACATTCTCATCGCGCGCGGATCGCTTCGTTCGTATAAGTTTGAGCGCGTCTAGGGCGCGCGTCTGTTGGATCTCGCGCTTCGCGCTCGGACATTTATTCCTTGCACTTGGAATACTTAAATGAAACTTTGTCAGAAACATCTCTTTTAGATCCCAATATTTATATGCGTCTTCATATTCTGAATTTTCTTCGTAATTAGATATAGTACAGATTAAGTTGCTCAAAGCTCTGTAGGCTTTGAGGTACACATTCTCATCGTGACACTCGCGCTCGATTTTTGACAGACATTTTCAAATGTATATTTGTTTTCTGAATTACCTTACAATAAAAAAAAAAACTAAAATCCTTTCTTCAGACATTCTTCCCTATCTCGCGCTGTTATGCTAAAAATAGTATTTTTGTTTTCATATTTTTTTTTATGGATAAAACAAAATTTCCTACAAGTCTTCTTTTAGATTTCTTACGTATCTCGCGTCTCTTACCGTAATATTGAAATTTTCGATTTTTCCATATCAATTTCCATAAATAAATTTAAAATCAGGTGTTCTGTTAAAAAATGGTTTAAAGAAATTTTGTGGGACTTTTTAAAAGCTATAATTGTTCTTTCAAACTTTTTCTCGTATTTTGCGTAATTTGTTTCAAAATTTGAATTTTGTATTTTCCCACAGTATTTTCAATGAATAAAACCAAAATGAAAAGTAGTAACAAAAAATGGTTGAAACAAATGTTGTAGGACTTTTTGAAAGCTATAATAAAATTGCTCTTCAAAACTTTTTCTCGCATCTGACGTCGTTTGACTTAAAATTTGAATTTTCTATTTTTTTCATAGTATTTTTGATAAATAAAACCGAAATGACCTTCCTAAAATTTTTTTCGATATTATGCGTCGTTTGGCTCAAAATTTGAATTTTCGATTTTTTTTCGTAGTATTTAAAAAAAATAAAACAAAAATATCAAGTCTTTTAAAAAAATGGTTGAGAGAAAAATTATAGGTCTTTTAAAAAGCTATACAATTCTTCTCTGAAACTTTCTTACTTATCTGTCGTCGTTTGGCTTAAAATTAGAATTTTCAATGCATAAAACAAAAAAAGGAGTCCTATCAAAAAATGGTTAAAACAAAAATTGTAGATATTTTGAAGTGCTTCAATTCTTCTTCCAATATTTTTCAAGTATCTGTCGTCGTATGGCGTAAAAACGAAATATTCGATTTTTGGATAGCATTTTCGACGGATAAAACCATAACCGTTGGTTATAAGGAATGCTGGTTAACGAATTCATTCTTTCTTTAAGGACCTAAAAAAAGTATGCCAAAGCTCGATTCGATCTGCTCATTTTTTCGAGAGTTATCGTGTTTACAGACGGACGGGCGGACAGACAGACGCCATCGCCAAAACTTGATTTTCGGCTTCAGGGTGTCTCAAAACGTGGAGATCCGTTGAAAAACTGTGGTGTCAAATTTCGGACAATTCTAGCATTTTCTCAATCATAAATGATGAGAATGTAAAAAGTGGCGTAACGAAATATCTCAAAAATACCACACTCATTGTTGTTGAAAACAATTTTGAAAATAATTTGAAAACAAAAACATGCTGCTATAACTTTCAATTTTTTTACAACTACTATTAGTTTAATTTGTGATCTTTATGATGGCAAAATATTGAAATGTTGTTGCAAATATAGACATTAAATTATCAACTTTGATGAGAGAATAAAACTTATAATTTCCTTAAATAAAAAAAATTATCCATTGCATCCATTGATTTCAAATATTTCTCAAAATTTCAAAAGATTTTGGAAGATATCTTATGGTTTTCAAATGTTTAAAAAAAATTCAACGTTTCCGATGTATTACGAGCTAATTTCCAGAGATTGCGAAGTGTTTCAACGGATTTCAAGGTATTTTATACCAAATTAAGAGATTATAAAGATTTTTATGGAATTTCTAGGGATCTAGAAATTAAATTTCAAAAGCGATTTCAAATAATTTCTAGAAACAGTGAAGAATTGTTAAAGTTTTCAAAAACTTTCACAGAAGATATATGAATTTCAAGCTATTTTTAGAGATTTTCAAAGATTTAAGGCGTTCTCAATGGGATTTAAAATATTTCAGGGCATATCATAAAACTCTTAAAGGTTGCAATGGATTTTAAGGTATTTTGGATCAATTTAAGTTATTAAAAAGAATTGTATGGGATTTCAAGAGATTTAAAAATGAGATTTCAAGCGAGTTCAAATAATTTCCAAAGACTGTAAAGAATTTGTAAAATATTTCAAAGACTTTCACAGAATATATCTGTGAATTGCAAGGGATTTTAAGAGATTTTCAAAGATTTAAAGCGTTTTCAATTGGATTAAAAATATTTCAGGGCATATTTCATGAAACTCTTGAAGGTTTCAATGGATTTTAAAAAAACGTTTAGGAATTGCTAAGTATTTTAAACGATTTTGGAAATATTTCAAAGTATTTCAAGAGATTTCCAAAAATCTTTTTACTTTTCATAGTCTATGAAAGGATTTTAAGGAATTTCACAGGATTTTTAAGGATTTCAATCAATTATAGATAATGTTAAACGTTGAGGGATTTAGAGAAATTTTAACGATTTTTTAAAAGTTATCAACAGGATAAAAAAATATTTCACGGAATATTACAAAACTTTTAAGGGTTTCAAGTGGTTTCAAAAGACTTCAAGGGAATCCAAGAGATTTCTAGAGACCCCAAATTATTTTACAATATATTAAAGATAGACGAAATATTTCAAAACATTTTAAGGGATTTCACAAGATTTTTAAAGTTATTTCTAAAGATTTCGAGGAGTTTCATAGGATTTAAAGTAATTTACGAACATTTACTCTAAGGATTTAAAGTTATTTCAACAGGGTTAAGAAATTATGAGGCATTTTAAATAATTTTAAAATTTATCTACTTACCTATTTGAAAATATTTAAAGAATTTTATCGGGTTTCAGAGAAATTGATAGGATTTCATGAGCTTTCAGAAGATATCAAGGCATCTTAAGAAATTTTGATTCTCTTCATATAAAAATACGTAATTATACTTTGAAAGACGATGCAATTATGCAAAAGTGAACAAATTTAAGTTTAAAATTGTTATATAATTGTTAATTGCTAATTGTTAGTTGTAAATCATTGTTAAATAATTTTTAATATAACAACTTTGCATTGCAAATGTTTAAAATTGCATGCTTACGAATTGAAATGCTAAAATTGTACTTCTCAGAAAAAATGATTTAATTTCTGTTAAAAATGTAATCGTTTCAATTTTTAAATGTTCCGAATTTTTTGTTTAGAATGATATTTATTAATCAATATTTCATCAATACATTCTTCATTAAATAAAGAAATCTATCGAATTTATTAGTCAGTATATTTAAAATTAGTATAAACTTATATCCTTAAACTCAAAATATTTTAAAACAACTTATCGATTTAAAAAATTAATAAATAACTGTTTCTAATTTTTTTTTAATAAATTAAAAGTTGCTAATTTATACGTGATTCTAATTTCAGTTATTCAACTTCATAAATTTTCAGTTTTTAACTTTTCAATTTTAATAGCTTCATATTTCAAATTCTTGAACTTTCTATCCGTTTGAAAATTAATTATTCATGTTCAAAATTTTCAGCTGAAGAATTAAATTTTTACTGCTTTGAACTTTAATTTTTAATTTTAAAATACTCAAATTTTAAATTGTAAAACTGTTCAATTTTGGAAATTTTCAATATTATAAATTTTAAAATCATACTTTATGGGCGCTTACAATTTAAATTTATTGTTTGAAGGTTTTTAAAATTGTATTGTACATAAAGTAATAAGTTATTTCTAATTTGATATTTTCAAGAAAAATGAACAAGAACTTTAATTCTCTTTAATTTATATTAATTTGCTTTTAATATACGACTTTTTAAGAATAAATGAAGAATTTAGTATGGAATTTAGAAACTTGAGTTAAATTCGGACTAGATTTCACCGTTTTCGAATTTTTCCATCGTTGCCCAGAATCCCCCACAATGCAGTGTTGTCCAAAAATAAAATTTTCTTTCTTGAAACTTTGACGATTTTATCGACTCTCAATCAAAATCTATGCGAAATTAATCATCTCTAAGATTCCTTATTATTGAATTGATAATTTTGAAATTAAGACGAGAATTAAATTCCAAGTCAACAATTTGAAAATTTGCGAAAAAGCTTTCGTATTTCATTTTCTAATGTTGGCAAACCTCTCAGTCGGCGCCGAGCATTCTGGCAAACGGAATCGTCGCGACGTGGTACAATTTTTTATAGCTTGTTAAGATTAAATGTTACTAGTGTTTGAACTAAATTGAATCGGATTCATGTGCCAAAATCAATGCTTATCAAAATTCGCCAATAATTTCGTGAAATCGTCGCGTATTTTTGCCGTATTCCAGCATTTCGGTTTCTATAAATTCCACTTGCCCCCATCCTTCAGTTTACAAAGGCGTCACTACCGTTCGGATTGCGAGAAAATCTTAATTCTGAGTTCTTCGTGTGTTTTTGTTCACGACCGGGTAACGTTTTGCTTTCAAATGAATAATTTGTCGACGTAAGTGATTCTGAAGGGTATTTCGTCAAGGGAAGTGCTCTTTTCACGGGTGAGACGGTTTTCAGTGACACTACATTCGCGCCACTTCTGAACTTCAGCGGCGCTGCTAAACCGTTGGAAAACAAGTCGCGACTTGTTTGAAGAATTTTCTGGAGCTTTGACTTATTTTGTACTGAAGTCAATTAGGACTTTGAAGTTTTCAAAACTGGCGAGTGAGTGTAAAAGGAAGAGTTTCTACTCAATTTAAGGTTAGGTTCGTAATATTTTCGTCAAAGATTAACACTCAGAAAGCAATGATAGTTGGAAAATTGTTGTTTCTAGTTAATTATTTACATTAATTTTCTTTTCTTTTGTGTCAAATAAATTTCCTGTAATGGATATTTTGCAAGAATTTTTATTTATTGTATACACACATTTCTACAAGTATCTTTTCCGTATTTTTGAATAATTTAATTATTATTTATGCTACTCCAATTTATTATTACATTGTTGTATGTATAATATAATAATATAATATAGCTTGATTTTTATTTTAATTTTCAGGTGTACGTGCGTATGAGGAGGTAGATGACAGTTCACGTTAAATTCATATGATTTAAATTTCTAAATTCGACAACTGCGCGTAAATAAAAAATATTTGAATCATAAAATATAAGGAATCTTTACAAATGCTATTCATAGCTCAATGAAATTATTTGAGTTCCTTTAAAAAATTCATCAATTTCATAAAACAATTTTTTTCTCTATTTTTTTTTAACATTCTCAAGAATTTAACTCCTATCGATAGGAGTTAAATTCTTGAGAAATTATATTATATCTTCTAAAAAGATAGTACGATCTTACTATCTTTTTAGAAGATAGAATATAATTTCAAAAAAAAGTCTGATTTAATTATAATTTATTTATACAATAGTATACTAAGTTGTTAAAAGCTAAAGTCGTTTAGATTAATTTAATTAACAATCTCCAGATTTTTCACGTAAAGTATTTTTATTTTATGATTTAAATATTTTCTTCGTATTCCGGATGCCTCCGACTGATTGTAACAAAATTTGGGACTTTCTGGTACATTTTGAAACTCTTCGGAACTTCTTGGGACTTATGACTACTACGGGCATATCGCCACATCATATTGCTGGTAATAAAACAAATAACTATTTTTATTTCAAAATAATTCACTCTGCATTTCTAAGATTTTGGGCTTATACCTAATCCTTTATTTTTTTATTTTAGACCCTGAATCTGAAGAAAGGAAGAAATCAGAGTTCTGCAAATGTAAGTCCAAATTTAATTTCTCTCTTGTTTTTAAGCAGGTCGCAGAATGATTGACAAAAAACCTGCTTGGATCAGATTTTTTTAAATCATAGTGACCGCTAATTGAATTAATATATTCAAATTAGCAAGTGGATTTTAGTCATTTAATTCTTCAGGATGTCTACCCTACCTGGAAAACCTAGAATTTTCAGGGAATTTTTAGACCTGGAAAAACCTGGAAATATCAGGGAATTTTTTTTGAAGTCAGCGAATTTTGTCGAGAGCGTGTTTTTTTAACTGCAATATAAAGTTGAATAACAACAATTCTTCATTTCTAAAGGCAGCTTTATATTACTGTATTTTAACTATTTAGTTGAACATTTTTTTTGGTTAAAAATTAATTTTTTTAACTAAAAATTTAGCTATTTAATTTTTGGTTGACAAAAAAATATCTTTTTTTAGTTGAAAATTCATCTTTTTGTTGAAAATTTAATTATTCTAGTTAGATTCATCATTTGAGGCGAAAATTAATTTTTTCGTTTAGAATTCAACTATTCCAGTTGAAGATTCATAATTTTAGTTGAAAATTCATCACTTTGTTTGAAAATGTAACTCTTTGTTTAAATGAGCTATTTTTTTGAATTTTTTTTAGTTGCAAATTACTTTTTTAACTGAAAATTTAAATATTCAATTTTTGGTCGAAAATATTTTTTTTTATTTGAAGATTCATGTAATTTATTGAAAATTCGTCTGTTTTTGATAGAAATTAATTTTTTTGGTTGAAAGTTCAACAATTCCAGTTAAAGATTCATGATTTCAGTTGAAAATTCATCTTTTTGGATTAAAATTAAACTATTCCAGTTCAAGATTCATAATTTTGTTTGAAAATTCATCAGTTTGGTTGAAATTTAATTTTTTTAACTGAAATTTACAGTGAACTCTTCATTATTCCAAGGCGCACCTATTTCAAGTCCCCCATGGTGGGATATTCCAAGTGACGCAGATCCGTCACCGCCCACCACTGCCCCTGTACGCATCAGTGGCTGACCAATTAAAAAGAGGCCCAAAAAGTGGCAAGCCCTCGTTAGTTTGAATTGAGTATTTTAGCATGACGTCGTGGGAATGCATACGACTTTTTGGAGAAAATATTCTAAACGTAAAATGAAAGCCATGAATGTACGAATAGTTATATTTCTCAAGTGTAGAATGTATTTTCTCAGTCATGTTCCATTCTTTTGTCGATTGACGACCTTTCAATGTCACGAAATAAAATAAAATATAAAAAAATTGAGGTTAGTGTCCCTTCTAGAAATAATCGATTGGACACGATTCATAACGATTAAGAGTGATCAAAAGTTGAATCGTTTTAAATTGTTGCTAATTGTGTCAATTTCGTTTCCAATCGGGTTGAATTGAGTAAATGCACTTGCCTGCAGTGCGCCCTCTGTAGTTTTCTTTTGTAACACACATGACGCGCACGTGTTTATAGGTTGGAAATTATATTTTTAAGAATTCAACAAAAATTTCAAGTACAAAAAATAGAATGTTTGTTCAGGCGGTATACCGAATGAAGATTCGAAATTATGTGGGTTAACGGTACGTAAAAATCATGCCATCTAACGATGTGACAGTGACATAGTGTCTTTATCAAGTAGGCAGTAGTAGTTTGATTTAGCGAGTATATTATTGTAAAAAGTTTATTTACTTCTTTTTAAATTCATATTGTTGAAATTTTTTTGTTTGATTCATTTGTTGATTCAGAATAATGGATACCCAATTGAAAACGATTGGACTCATCAGAACGTAGGATGGCGCCAATATTTTGAAACTCGGACTAAATAAAGTGTAGGTAACTCATTAAATTCTTTTAATTTTTAGTAGAAAAACTTATCCAATCTTTTCAAATGTCTTGCAGCATAACAAAATTTCTAGTTTTAAATATTTAAAATACTCAATTTTGAATATTTCAAATAATTTGGTTTGCAATGCATAATCTTAAAATATTTGAATTTTAAAGGTTACAAATTTTTTATTTTATAGTATTAGATTGTTCAGAAGGCTTTATGTAATTAAAAAGTTAAATAAATTAACCATAATTGACAGAAATGGACTTGGAGATTTAACTATTTAAAAACTGTTACAGATTAAACAATTTTTAAATTTAAATATTAAAAATTGTAGTATTTACAGGCTAAATAGTTCAAAATTGTATTAAATACATGCAGGAATCATCGCAACAACTGGTTTTCCTTCCCCAAGCACAGACATTTTCAAGGGTGGCGATTCGGCGGACGATTTCCAATTCCCGGTCAAGTTTTTCAATTTTCCCAGTCAACTAAAAGTAACATATTCATATTTGCCGCAAAACGCAAACATTTATTTTAATTCATGACGTTCATTCTGAACATCCTTTAACACAACACAGCAACACATTGCCAAATAAATGAATTTTAAAAAAATACTTAAATGCTCCACTGAAAAATATCAGTTTCCAACAAAAAATGTAATAGTTAACCTTTTTGTTGAAAAAATTAGTTTTCAACAAAAAAAACGGATTTTCAACAAAAAAGTTGAATTTTCAACCAAAGTGATGAATTTTCAAATAAAATTATGAATCTTCAACTGAATAGTTCAATTAAAAAAAAAGAATTTCAACTAAAATTATGAATATTTAACTGGAACACTTGAATTTTCAACCAAAAAGATGAATTTTTAAACCAGAAGATTAATTTTCAAATAAAAAGAATTATTTTGTACAAAAAATACAATTTTTCAACAAAATACATGAATTTTTAACAAAATAGTTGAATTGTTGATTGAAGAAGAAAAATTTCAACCAAATAGTTGAATTTTGAACCAAAAAAATAACAATTTTTAACCAAAAATAGAATAGTAACATTTTTGGTAAAAAAAAAATTTTTTGTAACCAAACGTAAGAGTTTTCGACTAAAACAATGAATATTCAACTGAAACAGTTGAATTTTCAAGCAAAAAAATTAATTTTTACTAAAAAATATAAACTGTCAACCAAAACTTAAATAATTAAATTTCAATTAAAAAAAATTAATGTTTAACCAAACAAACGATGTGATGAATTTTCAAATAAAATTGTAAATATTTAACTGAAATAGTTTAATTTTAAACCAGACAGATGAATTTATTACTGAAATGATGAATCTTTAACTAGAATAATTGAATTTTTGACCAAGAAGATGAATTTCTACCAAAAGACGAATTTCCAACTAAAAAAGATCATTTTTCTACCAAAAATGGAATAAATAAATTTTTAGGCAAAAAAAGAAAGTTTAAAAAAAAAAAATTTCAACCAAAAAACATTCAAAGAAAAAGAATAGTTGAATTGCATGCCAAAAAGATGAATTTTCAGCCATAAGATTATTTTTTAACAAAAAAAGTCAAATTTTCCAAAAAGAACATAAATTTTCAAACAAATAGTTTAATTTTTGAATGAAAAATATCGATTTTCAACGAAATAGTTGAAGTTTCACCAAAAAAAGATGAATTTTAAATTAAAATGATGAATCTTCCAAGTGAGAGTGATAGTGGGACAGATGGTGACGAATTAACAAGTAAAAATGCTAATATCCGTAGGATATTAGAAGATGAGAAAGAATCTGAATAGCTTTACTCTCAGTTAATTTTAATTGTTCTGTACCTAAAATACTTTAAGTAATTTATTTAATAAATGACACGTTTTTGATACAAAATTATAAACAATGAAATGAATAATTTGATGAAAAAACGTCACCACATTGGCAAATTAGTTGATAACAGCACTCTCAGCTCGCGGAAATTATTACAAAACATTTATTTAATTTTTTTCATGAACATATTGCTTAAAATGTGTTGTCTCGAATAAAAGTAAATAAACGCTTTCAAATAATTCCCGCGAGACGAATGTGCTGCCATCAAATTGCCACTTCATAACCTCGAAATCCTACTACCGATTGGCCCGATTGGAAACGATGGGGAACGATTGAAACTTTGCAACACTCAATCGTTCCCAATCGTGCACACACGATTAAGAAACACGATTAGAAACAATTTAAATTTCGTTCTATCGTTCTGAATTGTTTTCAGTTAATTATTTCTAGAAGGGGTATTAGATCGATTTGATCAGAATCGGGTACTGCAGAGATGAGGACAGAATTGCGCAAATGCATTCTACACTTGAAATATATTACTATTCAGACATTTATAACTTACTTTTACGTTTAGAATATTTTCTCCAAAAAGGCGTATGCATTCCCATGTCAAGATGTACCAACTATGCTAACCTAACTGACATTTTCACCTATCCCAATCCTATCATGATCGTGACGTCATGCTACAATACTCAATACTCCGCGAAATATTTGAGTCGTTTTATGATTATATTATATTGATTTTTAGTTGGAAAATTGTACTATATCAATGAAATGTTATATTTTTCACAATATTCGATTACCTTTTTCATCGTTCTCCATGTTTTTGACCGGTTCGTACGTCAACAAAAACACTTGAAAAACAGTAACATGCATGATGCGCAAATGCAAGGACGTAACATGCTTACAGCGCGCGCATCGATACAAGGCCGGGGCAGCCAAAGAACGTCGCTTGACGAAATCACCCCACGACTCGCGGTAGAGGTGGGGGCCTCTCCAGTCTTGAAATACCCAAATGTTTATGTTTCGCGGCCCTTGGAATAGTCAAAAGTTCACTGTATCTATTCCATTTTTTGATGAAAATGGAACTTTTTTAGTTCAAAGTTTAACTATTTGGTTGAAAATTGGTTTCCTTTAGTTGAAAATTCAACTATCTCGTTGAAAATTCATGTATTTTGTTGAAAAATCGTCCCTACAACGATTTAAATATGAGGGTAATGCTATTTGTCCGACTACTGGCCATGCCACGCTGAAAAAACCAGTTCTCGTCAGATCACTGAAGTTAAGCAGCGTTGGGCGCGGTTAGTACTTGGATGGGTGACCATTCAAGAATACTGTGTGCTGTTGGCATATTATGGGTGTGGTGAGCCCAAACTTGTAGTTATTTCTAACTACAAAAAAACTATCCACCTAGAAACACTACCCGAATCGGGTAGTGTCACGCCTATCCTGAAAGGGAAATGGCTTAATGGTATACTGGTACGTTTACCCTCTAATAATTAAATGTGATATACTTTTTAAAATTTCCATAAACAAACTATTCTTCGTTAATATATTTACATTAAAAAAATAAAATGTTGTGGTATCAAAAATATGCCAATAATAGGGTGTCTAAACAAAATGTCTGACTTTGAATTTTGCAAACGCTACCCCATAAATTTCTTCATTTTTGTAAAAAAATTGCCATACATTTTTTTTTAATTGTGTAGAAGCTCCGCTAGCCCGTTTTAGGTCTGAAAATGAATGTTCTTACTTTTCCATTTTTTTAAATACAAATTTGAGGCTAAAACATTCTTTTGTAATTTCATTACAATGAATGGTCTGAAAATGCCCCTAAACTAAATATATGTTTGCCTATCATTTGATATCAGTCTTCTTTTCAACAATTAATAATTCAATGAAATCGATAAGCAAATCAAGAAGATAAAAACGCGGAATTGCACCGAAATCGACCTTAATTACTAGCTCACATCTTTTTCATGCAAATGATAGGTAAAAAATACATTTTAAAGTACTATATGAATCTCTAAACTGTAAACAATGTGTATTTTTTGTGTATTTCGAAACTCAGGATTTTTTCGGTCACCCAGTATAAATATTTTTAATTTATTCCTCATGGAGGATATTCTTTTTATATTATAGAAGAAGTCCTGTGCATATTATTTCAGTGAATACAATGTTTAGGGGTCATTTCCGACGATTAATTAGAATGAAATTACAATCTAGTATTGGGATTAAATATCTTCGAATTTGCAAAAAGATATTCCTTCCCAGAATTGTTTAGTACAAATATTGGGCCAATATTACATAGGGAACTTTATTAAAAACCAGGCATTCGCGAATAAATGGTTTTTAATATTTTTTTCATCTACGTCGCTATGATGATTTTGACTGTTTTTTCTATCCATACATTGTTTAATATTCAACCTTTTTAAAGCTCCTCAATTTTTTATATAAAACTTTATAATATACACGTATATATAATTTTATATGAAATATTTAACTTTTTACCTTCAGTTGCTTTTTTAATAAATATTTTTTTCTGCTTTAATTTGAAACTGCAAGCTTTATTTAATGCATCACAAACATCAATAAATCTACTCATATAAATGAATGAAAACTTTTATTTTAACTTAAATGCCTTTTTATTCTTCTGTAAATAATTATAAACAAAAACTATTTTTATCAATTAAACATCAGATTGAATATACATATATAGGTATAAATTTAAACAAAATATAAGAAATTACAAATAACAGTCTCATTTCGAAGACAGATAATTAATTGCAATTTTAAAAATAAAGCTTTTATCATCATAATAATTTTTTATGCAATTTGCATCCCTCATAACATTAAAATCTCTAAACGAAAATCAAAGAATTTTTTAAATGCGTTTGTTTTCACTATAACGTATAAAAATAGAAATTAACATCAATTCGATAAAATAAAATTTTGTAGAAATTATGTTTTTCAATCAATAAATTTCAGTCATTCGATTAATACATTTTTACAATTACATACAAATATTTCCTACAAACTTTTGCAGATCGATTCAGAAATTACCTAGCTGAATTCGATTAATGCCAAGTTTAACAAATGATCATAAAAGGAACAGGTGCTGACTAAAGAAATTTGTCGTCCTGGTTCAGGGTACAACTCTCGTTGAAAAATTTCTGTGCTATTTAAGAATGACCAATCACAGCCGTAAGAAAGACTTTCATGCTCGTTATATTCCGCCAAAATTATCGGCTTTTCGATATTTTTACAATCAAGTACTCGGAAACCGCTGTGGCTACAAGCCGCCAAAAGATAATTGTTCTCGAATGTATTCCATTTCAATCTCCAAACACTTCCTTCTAAATTCGTTTTGGAAATGGGCCGACCCAATTTTCGGGTATCCCAGAGTCTCAGGCGCTCATCGTAACTGAAAAGTTATGAGTATAATTTATTAGTTGTCAATTTGAATTTAAATTATTTTAAAAATTCAATTTAGAAGCACAGATGAAATACCGTCTTTTAGAAAAATGAGGAAAAATCGCTAAAATAATTAGACAGCTAAAATAATTGAAAGTTCCAATAATTGCATAATTTAAGATTAGAATGTAGAAATTAATAATTTTAAATCAGATTACTGGCGTTTCAGATTTTACAAAGCGTTTCAAAATTTCACCTTTAAGTCGACATTGCTAGTTAAATTTCAAATAAGATTCATAGTTTTCGAGCAAATTTAGGTTACGTTGGTGTTTTACATCGAAAATTGGTACTTTCAGGCAAAAATCATTTTAATTTGAACAAGATTTAGAATCTTTTATCAATTTTTGATTATGTTAGTGTTGTTTGTTCAAAATTTTTTTTAAAACTATTTTTAGAACATTCACAACCTTTTAACAATGATAGGTTATGTTGGCGCTTTATACCGAAAGTCGATACTGTTAATAAAACATCATTTGATTTTAAAGATAAATTATTTTTGAACACTTTTAGATTAAGTTAACACTCTTCGCAAACAATAAAATGGTATTTTAGCATCTTCTACCAAAAATATTATTCTAAACAAAAATCATTTGACTTTAAAAATTAAACTTACAATTTTGAACAACTTTAGGTTATGTTAGTGTTTCTCGTCGGAAATTGTTATTTTTGGACAAAAATGTAACGGTTTGATTGTTTATACATATATTGTTCCAAATTTGTGTAGTTAAGATACCAGTTTTCATGAATAAGTATCACCAAAATTGTCCTTTTGCTTTCCTTTTTTATTATTTTTGATAATCGCGATACTATGAAATATACAAATTGTGTATTAATATTAAATTTATATTTTAATTTAGCAATTGCATGAGACAAAAAAAGACAATCTCGCTCGCAGTACGCGTGTTTGTTTTATAGTTCGTTAAGGCTGCTTAATACTTTTGAAAGAATTTCAAATCAGAAGAGAAGCATTTGTTTTTGATTTATAATTTCGCTCAACTTTTGGGAAAAATAAATTCTCTTTTTTCGTGAATTACCTTCCCGAGGCTAACAAAAATTGTTCTCCGGGATTACTGTGAAGACTAGTGACTCCAGCCGAGTGTGATCGATTGATCATTACTGGAGTGTCGACCCTGATATCGAAAGATTTAAATTTGCTGTCATCTCCACCTTAAACATTCAAACATAGCCAGTGATTGTAAATTGCAATAGCAAAGCAAAAATTATGAATCTAAAGTAACTGTTTGAATTCTTTACTTTCAAATGTAAATTATGAAAATATTTCTAATCTTTACCAGAGTAAATAATATTTGGATTCCAGTAATCGAAAGCAGTAATCCAAGCCTCATACTCGTGACCATGCCAAGATTTAATTTCCTCCAACGTTTCATCCGTTAATTCAAAAACATGGACTGAACCATTCGAAACACTGACTGTAATTCTTGTAGAAAAATTATTAATGAATTCCTCTCCCATCGACCAATCTAGAGACAAAGCCAACACGGCTTCTCCTGGTTTCTCGACGTGAATTTGCTTTAGAAATCGTAAATATGGGCTCGAATCACCCAGCAGTTCATAGATCTGTAAAATTCCCTTGGCATTTGCAACCCCGAGCAGAATCTTATTGGAAACCCTTGAGCGAGCCCATTTCATATCTAAAACTGCAGCACCCTCTAACTGTTCGAGCAAATTTAATCTTCCATGTTCTACTTGAAACAGATAAATTCGTCCCACACGTTTTTGCGATTCAGATGCATCTATAGATTCTTTTTCTAATAACTGATAAGTTCCGCAAACGAATATGTCTCTGAAATTTTCTATGGGGCACCATTCTACTGAATCTGCTGAGAGTATGGTGTCAAAGGAATCTAGTGTGGAGAACATTTTTGAAGTGATCTGAAACAAAAGAGAATTTGCTTATCCTTATATCAAATTCAGAATCTGAGAATAAAAAAAATATATAAAAAAATATGTAGGTTTAAAAAACCTACAAATAGAAATTCAAGATAAATTCCTATTGAAAATATTAAATAAAATAGAAGTGAAATAAATTTTAATAACATAAATAAATGTGGAAGAGCGTCTTTCCAAAACTGTCGTCTTTGGGATATCGATTTTTTTAATTAGGGGAGAAATAAAAGATTGAATTGGTTTACAATTTTTATTAAATTTATGAATATTACAATAAGTCAACGTTGGGGTTTTTAAAGTTTATGGCACTGTAATACATTGTACAAAATACGTCGGATTTCGATTACAATTCTCCGATTTTTTACTATCTCTTTTCGTCGTAGGTACGAGTAGCAAGTCACTTATTTAAATTACGTAAGTCAGATTGAGTAACAGTTTTGTTACAATGTGTGTTGGCATTGGCTATATGTATATTACAATATCACTTTTCTTAAATTTCCTGAGCAATACGCCATTCAACTAGTTAGGAACATAATTGCTTATATATTAGGAACGCACCAAAAAATTCAGTCATTAACTTCTATATTTTCAGAAACGGGAATTTTACAGTTCATAAATTGTTTACTTACATTAAAATTAAGTTTGGAAAATGGCTTTCAAATTGCAGAACATATAAAATGGGACGAATTTGCCTTTGCCTTTAAATAGCAAAGGGTTCAAAATCAAACTCTGAAATGAAATGTTGTCAAAATCTTTACATTTTCATATTGCGAAAAATGGAACAAACTTCGGGGAGAAAATATTTATATTTTTCCGAAAATTCTAATTTATAACTATAACTAATTTTTCCCGTCTCTGATAATACAAACAAGCGTTCTACAGTGATAGAGATTAAATACAAATTAATCATTAAAAAATTAAATAATACTGACAATAATTATAAGTCTTGGGTTAATTAAAATATTTGGTAACTATATTTTACTTCAAAAGGTGGTCACTTAAATTTTCAAATCCAAATCTTCGAAAATGAACAATTTTCAATCTAAAACGTTTTCAATTAAAATAATTTTCAATTTAAAGTGCTTAGAATTTTACAAAATGAAACTAAAAGCCTTGAATGTCGTACAATTTAAAATTCAAGGCTTTGCAAATTTTTTTATTTTAACTGGCCAAATGCATTTTTTTAAATTTAGACTACCCAAAATTCGACACAGGTAAAATAAAACTTTGTCAATTGTAGACTTTGAAAGTAGAAAGTTTAAAACTGAAACATTTTTTATTTCACTATTTTTCATTTTGGTAAGTTTTTCTACTGAAATTTAAAAAAAAAAGGTTTTTCGTTCAAGTGGCCACCCTACATTTCCTGTAGGAAGTCAAGTTTTGTACTTTTTAATATTGAAGTAAGGCTTTTTCGACTACACCGAAGTGTTTCATATTATTTTCTACTTTGGTCCTTTTCTTTTTTACGTATTTAAACACTAATAGATCCATTTCTATGATTTGCACTAAAATCGATTATTTCAGAAAAAATTCTGAGTTTAAAACTAAGCTCTTCTACTCTATGATTGTAATGAGTAATGTCGTTAGTTCACGTATAAGTAAAAAAACTGAACGTATACATTTACAAATTAAAAATATAAATATTAATTTAAAATGCAATGAATTGATACGTTTCCATCAAACATAAAAGCGGATAAATATTAGTCTATAGTTCTAAAAATTACCACTCTGGGATCCAAAGTCCATTTCTTAATTGCAATAAGTAATAAGTAAATAGTAGTTTCAAATGACCATCTTAAATAGGACTTCTTAAATATTAAATCAAGTCTACTTGAGGTAGAAAATTGGAGATTTCTCTCTCTTTCTTAAAATATTAAGAGACAATAATAGAGCTGACTATATAGTTTAGGAATTTTCAATCATTAAACTAACATTGAAAGCAAAAGAAATACACTACCGGTCAAAATTGTGTGTCCACTTATGAAAATCGGATTAGAAACAAGCTGGTTTATAAAGTGATTAACTCCGCGAAAAATTAACTTAGAAAGATTTTTAAAAAACTGTTAGAAATCTCATTCAATTCCGCGTCGATTAAACCAGGATAGTATGTGAGAAAGATCGACCTATTTTCCGTTTTTGACCAATTTTCTATTCTCAACTTCCACTCGCTGCATGCTTTAGGGAAGTGAATGGAAAAAATTGAAACTTTGATCAATTGAAGTCTAAATTCTCCAGTTCTCCTTTTAAAAATGATACCATGAACATAATAAAGTATTTACTGGTTCTCGAATTATCATAAAAAATTTTGAAGCTTGCAAAAGACGAAAATCGGTCGGTCGAGCGGCAGTCGAGCAGTCTTGTTAAACGTGTCTCCTATTTTCCAGGCGTTAACAAAAACTCGACTGCTGCTCGGCCGGCCGATTTTCGTCTTGTGCACGCTTCCACATTTTTTATGATAATTCGAGAACCAATAAATATTTCATTATCTTCTTGGTCTAATTTTAAACAGGACATTTCAGAATTTAATTGAGCAAAGTTTCAATTTTTTTCTATTCACTTCCCTACCGGATGCAGACAGCGTTAGTTAAGAATAGAAAATTGGTCAAAAACGGAAAATAGGACGGTCTTTCTCACATGCTATGTCGACCCCTATCAATCGAAATGACTTCAAGTAGTGTTCAATCGACGCGGAATTAAATATGCTTTCTAACCATTTTTTTTAATCTGTCAAACCTAATTTTTCGCAGAGTAAGTCACCTTATAAGACAATTCTGTTTGTGATACGATTTTCCTAACTGGGCGCACAATTTTGAATGGTGGTGCATCAGTAACTGAAAGAAACTAAGTAGTTTTTGAACAACAAAAAAGCAATTGAAACTCGATTCCTTTCTGGGTCAGACATGAATTCTCACAATAAAGTGTTTGAGGCATCGAAATTCTCTTAAGTCTTAATACTCGCTAAATATTTGGAGATTCTTTGAAGTCATTTTCTACTGGCGAGCGCTTTTTTCCGTTTCAGCAAGGCATTCTTTGACTAGCATTCGAGCGTGAACAAGTCCGCGTTTTATACGTTCAGCAGACGAACGACTGCTGGCATACGCAGGTCGAATATCGCTACCAAGTTCCTCAATGACGTTCAGTAACTGAGTGTATTTTGATTGTCCAGGTACTGGGGGAACAGTTGCTTCCGCAGGTTTCATTAAGTGAGAATAATTTGGTTGTCCAGGTACCGAAGGAACAGTTGCTTGCGCAATGGGACGCTCTCTTTGCAGAGCCCTCGGATTTGGAATCGTTATCAACGGTTCAGAGATTTTTATAGGAGCTTCTATCGGTCCCTTTTCCATTGTAGACTCACTTTTTACCATTTTAACGATCTTCTAAGCAATCGAAACGTCAAAGACGACAGTATTTTCAAGCCGGTTCTGAATTGAACAATTTACTCGCGTAGGGATGTAAAATTTCTGGAAAAATTGAAATTAAGAGTGTTTTTATCGATCGTTTCCGCAACTTGAATAGTTCAGTCATCACGTCCATAAATGGGCGATATGATTACTTGAGTTCCCTATGCATTTTTTTTGCTTAACCCCTACATTTTAGCATTTTAAAAAGGACCCTTCATTTGCGGGATAGGGCGGACGGAACCTTTTGAAATTTTAGAGAAACGTCATAAAAGTCTTTTTTTTCCAAATATCTTATTTCCAGTACATAGAACGTAGTATACATCTCACAGATAAAAAATAGCGGGAAAAATTCCTCACAAAACTAAGAAAATAAAGGGTGAATGGAAGCCGACTAGATTCCTTGTATATTAAAAAAAAAAGGTTCTGGCCCTAACAGAATCCAAAGTTATGACCCCCGGGAGTTGACCCTTTTCCGCCAATTTCGCTATAATTGTAGTTTTTCACGAATAGCCCGCTCACAATGCATCCCAAGATAAAAGGAAAATCGTTTCGAAGTAAAGAAGGGCGTATAAAATTGCATACAATATCAAACAAAAATATTCTAAATGCAATACAATCATAAATAACGACGTTCAAAGTTTGGTCCTCTTCTCTTTTTTTAAAGATAGTTTTAAAAAAAATGTCATGCGGTTTTTTTAAATACTATTAATCTTAGCGAGCTATTAAAAAAAACTGCAAGCCATATATCTGGAAATATTATAGCCAGGTCTGCCACACAATCACTTAAGCCACTTTTTGTATTGACGTCACTTTTTAGTCACTTTAAAAAAAAAGTCACTGTAGTCACTTTTTTAAAGAAAAGGACACTTTAGTTACTTTAATCCATCTCATTTTAGATTGTATATAGAAAAAAGAAAATTTAATTAATCTATGTATGGAGTCTATAGTAATTTATGGTATGAAAATGCTATTCAATATCAGTCTTCACACTCTTTACCCTGTTCCCCCCTTTTCAAAGAATTCCTCCTTTTCCCCTATTTTCAAAAAACTTCCCCTTTTTCTTATTTTTTTTTGCTTAAATGCCAACTGAGTTAATAGAACCCAACAAAAAAATTCAACTATTTTTGGTTGAACAGTTTGCTATTATATTTTTGATTCAGAAGTAATCTTTTTTAGTTAAAAACTATATTATTTACTTAAAATTTAATTATTTCATTGAAAATTCAACTATTTTGTTGAAGTCATCATTTATGGTCTTTTTTGGTAGAAAAGTCATCTTTCTTGATTGAAAATTAACTTTTTTGTTGAAAATTGAACTGTCTTGTAAAAAAATAATCTTTTTGGCTTTAAAATTCAACTGTTTGGTTGAACATGCAAATATTTGGTTGAAAATTCAGCTATTCAGTTGATAATTCATCTTTTTTAGTTGAAAATCAACGTTTTTGTTGAAAATTTATCTGTTTGGGATGAAAACTCCAATTTTTTCTAAAACATTCGACTTTTAAGCTTGAAAACTCAACTTTTTTGTTAAAAATGAATATCTTTCGGTAGAAAATTCATCTTTTTTATTGCAAATTCACCTCTTTTCTGGTAAAAATGGTATATTTTATGGTTAGCTATTTGGTTGACAATTAAGAATTTGTTTTGGTTGAGTTTTCAACTATTTTGTTAAAAATTCTTTTTTTTTTGTAGAAATTGTTTTATTTCAAATTAAAATTAATCTTTTTTAGTAGAAACGTCAACTATTTGGTTAAAAATTCAATATTTTGTTGAAGATTCGTATTTTTCGGTAGAAAATCAATTTTCGTGGTTGAAAATTCAACTAGTTTGATGAAAATTCACGTATTTTGTTAAAGATTTGTCGTTTTTGGTTGAAAATGTATCTTATTATTTTATTGAAAATTCGTCTCGTTTGCTGGAATTTCATCTTTCTTATTTAAAAATTAAACTTCTTGGTTGAAAAACAATTTTTTGGGTTGAAGGTTAATCATTTTAGTGATAAATTCTGTTTTTTAATTAATGGTATTAACTGAAAATGTAAGTATTTCATTTTTGGTTGAAAATTTGTCTTTTTTAGTAGAAAATATAACTATTTGGTTGAGAATTTATTCCGCTAATATTCCTCTATTTTCGTGAAAAATTACCTTATTTACCCTGTTTTTAGAGTATTTTAGGCTGTGAAGTCTGCGAAGTTAAAATTTTAATAATATTAGTTTATAATTTTCTGGTTTTCTACTTCCTATTATCAAACATCGAAATACAAATACTGCAGTTAAGTGTCAAAAGTTTATTTAGCTTGTAATAAAATGAATTAAAATTTGTCTGAAGATTACTTGTCGCATTTATTCTAGGAATTGTGACCTTGATTTTTACCCTCGAATTCAGCAATATAATTTCATCTGATTTTGTAAATGCAAGTCGATAAATTCATTGTGTAATCGAATACACATTTTTGAGTAATTACGTGTTTGTGTTGACATTACAGACCTCTTTTTGTGTAAACAATGGTCACTTTTGGTCACTTTTTAGCTTAAATTAGTCACTTTTTCCACTTTTTTCAAGTACATTAATCTGTGGCAGCCCTGATTATAGCAAGAACACTTTTTTTCAGTCTTATGAGGAATTTTTCCCCCATTTTTTATCTATTAAGTGTGTATCACGTAAAAAACTCGAAACGAGATATTTCAAGAAAAAACCTGCTTTTTACGACATTTCCCTGAAATCTCAAAGGGTTCCGGTTCCCGCCCTGTCCCGCAAACATAGGGCCTTTCTTTTTATAGTAAAATGAAGGAGCTAAGCAAAGAAAAAAATGCGTAGGGAACTTATATAATCGATGATATATGTGATGACTGGACTACAGGAAAGACCCTAATTTTTAAACCACATTAGATACTGACACTAAGAGTTTCGCAATTTTTTTTCTTAAACAAAATTTGAAGAGGAATACATTTTTTAAATGTATTTACATTGTCCATAAAGTATTTCTAATAAAATAGAGTACAGACTTCTCAAAATTGTAATTTTTATGGAAAGTATTATTTGAAAATCATAATATTGGAAATTCAGAATTTTTTTAGGAATTTTGAAAATTCTAACTTTTGATTAAAACAGAATTTTGAAAAACTGATCAATATTGATAAGATCTGATGAAAAAATTAAAATTATAAATCTCAAATTTTATTTCTTATTTTGTTTCCAACAAAATACTTTTTATATAAAAGTGTGATAAATTAGAAATATTTGCCATTTTCCGTTAAGGGCAAAAATTAGAAGTTATATTTTTTTTTAAGTTTGTCATTCCGTGGGTATAGTCTGCTTTAAAATTTGTAGATTGAAGATAGTTGAAAATTAGATTCCCTAATTACTGCTTTTGCTTACTTACTATATTTAGATCAATCCTGTAAGAAAATGCGATTATTGAAAAATTTAATATAACTGATTTTATGACCGTTCAAAATAGAGGTGTGCAATAGGGTGGTTCTTATTTACATTTTGTGGAATTTGTTTTAGAATTTCTCTGCCCCCCCCCCCTGGCTTTGTTCAATTTCCAAGAAAATGATCTCCAACTCAAAGAAAACTCCGTAAGTGACAAATTTGAATTTTACGTAATATTGCGGTTCATTAACGCTGTTTGGAAGTTTTGTTTTCATAAAGAATCATTAATCGTTTATTTAATAATACACAGTAATTTTTTAACTAATCTTAAATTCTTTCAACAATTTTAATTTGCTTAAACATTTGTTTTTTCATGGAAGTCGCGAAATTAACGTATTTTCTAGACGTTATGAGTACTTTAATCAATGATAACAATAAAATAATTTGTTTAAATAATTTTGCAATTATTCAAATAATACGTGTTCTTTCAAGTATATATATAGCTTACCTAAAAAAAGCAGGAGATTAATTTTATCTCACCAAATTTTCGACAGATTTTAATATTTTTAAGTACCCATTTACTTCGTTAGAATACTCGTAAATGTTTAAATAAACAAATAAAGCGTTTCTGCGAACTTAAAAAAACGAATTTTGGCCTCTCAACCGATAAAAAACACATCAAATCAGTAAAATAAAGTACATTTTTTAAGCAATTTCAATTTGTTTAAACATTTAAGAGTAGTCTTAGAAAACAAAGTAGTAACCAAAAATATTTAAACTTTCGATAAATGGCAAAGATAAATTATTTAAACATTCACGAGTATTCTTATAAAGCAAATTCTTACTTAAAAATATTAAAATCTGTCGAAAGATTGCTGAGATAAAATGATTCAACTCCTTTCTTCAGGTAAACTATGTACTTGTACAAACACGTATTACTAAAATAATTGTACAATTACTTAAACAAATTATTTTATTGTTATCAATGATAAAAGAACTCATAACTTCTAGAAAATACCTTCAATTCGCGAAAATAAACCTGAAAAAAATTTTCAAACAATTTAAAATTATTGAAAGAATTGAGAATTCGTAAAATTCGAATTTCTCACTTCGAAAATCCAAAATGGCGGCCAAATAAACATTTTCAAAAAGATTATTACTACTCTGTTTCATTTAATTTAATTTTCAAATATTCATACAATTTAATTTAATACTCAAACAATAATGTATTAAAATCAGTCCCCTTAAAATCTAATTTTCAGCCATTTTTTATTTTTTCAAATTTTTTTTTTCTCTAATTATCTTACATCTTCTGAATCAACATTTTCTCTTCTGATAAAGTTTAAAAGTATTTCGTTAAAAACTGTACTAATAAGCTTTTTTTATTTTGAATTGGCCACCATTTTGTTTTTTCTTTCAATATTTTGAATTGCTAAAATTGTCAAGTAGTTTCTGAAGCCAAACAGTTTGTTCTTGCCAAGTTTCTAAGTATTTCGTTGGAAACTGTAAAAATGAGTTATTTTTTAATTTTGAATCAGCCGCCATTCTCTATTCTTTTTTCTATTCCAAGTAATTTCTGAAGCCAAACAGTTTTTTTTTCGAAATTTAAAAGTGGTACGTTGAAAACTGTAGGAAGAAGGTATTTTTTTAGTTTTAAATTAGCCGCCATTTTGTATTTTTTCGAAATTTTGTATTTTGAGAACTTGCATTCGCTTTAAAATAAATTACTAAATTTTTCCACAATTTTCAGTAACCCTTAGTTAATAACTTTAAGAAATAGCATTTTTGGGCCCATTTAGAAGGCCGCCATTTTGTGATTTTCCAAAATTTTGAGTTTTTGACTATAAAGATATTTTAAGCATCCCATGCAAATTTTTGTTCTCAGAGATAGAATGATTCGACTACAAATTGAAAAAGTTCAGGAAAATTCCAAGGCCTATGTTTGGTGGGCAAATATTAATTATTAACCGATATGGCTAAAATTTGCGGTGTAGGGGCAACGGGGCAACGTCCCTACAGTGGATAATGAAACCCTCAGTGGATGATCATTAATTAAAAATACTAAAGTATGTAAAATAATTAATTTAATAAAATCAATGGATATAAGATGCTATAGTTATCTAAATAAATTAAAATTAATTATATACATACATATATATATGTGCTTTTAATTAATGATTATCCACTGTAGGAAGGTTTCTCCTACTTTGTTTTTTTTACATATGAGCAAAGTCCGCCAGTGGGAGCAAACAAATTGAAAACAAATTTACTCTATAAATACGGACCACCTTATACTGAACACTACTAGTTCAAAAGAACGAAAGTTGAGTTTTTTTTTTAAATTTTAAATGAGTCCTAGAACATTGGATTATTTACAAGAAAATAATGTTTAAAAAGAAAAATACTTAAAAGTACTGTTTGAAAGAGTCGAAAGAAACCGGAAAAAGCTTATTATTTTGTTAGTTTGTAAAATGTTCATTAAAATTACTTGTTTTTAATTGTAACCAGACTAGTTTAATATAATTCGAAACGAGATAAAAGAGGTTTTGCTTATTTGAACCTATTTAAAGTTTGGAACGCAGGTAGATTAGAATATTTGGAAATTATAGGACTCTAAAATACGATTTATCAGCGTATAATATAATTGGCATTTATAAGGTTTGAAATACAAGATATTTTCTTACAGGGAATCAGATATGTGCAAGCTAAGCTCAAATATTTTGCAAACGTTTTATATTTTGCTAGAGGCTTTGGATTTGTTTATAAGATATTAAGATAACTTTTGAATTGGGGATTTATTCTACTTTAAAGATTTAGATATTAAGGTCCTTAAAAATGTCTGATTTCACGTGAAAAGGGAAAATTGGGGGAAATTCCACGAAGAAAAACCATCTGTTTATTACAGGAATAGCCTTAAATATGAAGAATTGAAATGTCTTCATTAACAGTTTTATAGAGGAAAGTTTCTCACCTAAAACGTAGATCAAATTATTGCAGCTCCCTTGAAGGATTAGTAAATTTTTGTAAATATTTACACAGGTAAACAATTTCTAACTTCTGTTTCCGACCAAATTTGAGGTTATGTTCACTTAGAAGGGGAGGGAAACCAGAAAATGATGGCTGTTGTGCAGAGGCAGAGAATTGGCTTCTGCACATTGAAACCATCTTGTAAAACTAATGCCCGTGAAATTTGAAATTATTTGTAAAAGGAAAATTATCACAAATATTTTTATGTTCTCGTATTCAAAGCGCAAAATTAAAACTTGCATTCAGACAATCAAATTACTTCTAAGTATGAATTCTGAACCAAAGTTTAAATTTATAAATAGATACAAAGTCTGAAAATAATTTTTCTTAGATAATGTATGAGATGTATGTTGTTGGCTTTAGCGTCAGGTGAATTGAAAACAGTTAAATTGCTTCATACATTTCGGCATATAATGGTGGTCCTCCTCGATGAATTTGATTAAATCTGTGAAAATTACATAATTTGTTGTAGGTAAGCAAATTTACCATGGAAAATGTTATTTGGTTAATATCGCAGTTGTAAAATTATATAAAATTCTTTAATTTCAAATCTAAATTGAAGTAAAAAAATTGCAATGTAGTCAAAAAAACATTGTAGTCAAAGAACTCCTTAATAATATTTTTTAGCGACGTAGCTTTGACAAGTTTTTTTATCATAAGGTATTATATCTGTGAAAGTAAAATGTTTTTCCCTCAAAATCACACAGTAATGTTCCGAAATTATCAAAAATATTGTAGTTGAATAATTATTCAAATATTCTTCAGAAAAAAATTTATCGACGAACATTTGATGAAAACATTTACACTGTAGTAAGAATACAAATTGTCGAAAAACATTACAGTTAAAAAAATGTTTCCTAAAAAGTTTTGTATAGCGACGTACGTTTGATAAAAAACCTTTTTCTTTAATTTGGTATACACTTTTATTAACATTTGTTTTTAATTTTCAAATTGAAATGTATTGAGTTTTCTGTCATCATTAGAAATGATTTATGTGAAATTTTATTTTTTTTTAACATGCCGTAGTAAAAATACAAATTTATCAAAAACATTGTAGTTATATAATTCTTCAATTATGCTTTAAAATTTTAACATTGTAGTTAAAGAATTCATTAAAATATTTAATGATTTTTCTGTTACCATTAGAAATTATTTCTGTGAAAGTAAAAAAGAAAAAAAATTTTCTCAAAGATCTCGCTGTATCAAAAATACGAAATTATCAGACACATTGTAGATTAATAATTAGTCAAATATTCAATAAAAAAATTTTCAACGAAGAAAATTTGATGAAAACATTTACACTGTAGTAAGAATACAAATTTTCATAAACATTATAGTTGAAAAATTGTATTTAAAAAAATGTATGTTTTTCATTTTTAACTTAAAATGCACTGCATTTTCTGTTATTATATAAATTATTTCAGTACAAGTAAAATTTTTGAAAATCAAACTGTAGGTAGTAAAAATTATAAAAAATGACAAAAAAACATTCTAGATGAACAACTCTTCAAGTATTCTTCAAACATTATTTTGTGACATACTTTGATGAAAATATCAATATTCGCGTTGGCAAATCGCAGCCAAGTACTAATTTACACTGTAGTAAAAATACTACATTAACAAAACTTGTAGTTAAAAAATTATGTTTAAAAAAATTTTTACCAGCGACGTGTATTTGATAAAAACATTTTTCTTTGAATGTTTTGTATACAAAATTTAATAGTCGGAGGAATTTTGTTCCTCATAAAGTTTATGTTGTAGCCAGAAAAGTGAGCCCTCTTGGTGACAGTGGGGTAAGGGTTTTTTTAGAACAGAAGAGCAATACAATTTGAAAGAAACCACTCGTATACAGATTTTTCTTTAACTTGGTATTTTTTATTCAATAAGCAGTCCAATTTTTAAATACTTTCCGTTTCTTTTTAAAAAATTAGAAGAAACCATTTCTGTATATTTTTCATGACCGTCAATTTTTATTGATTCGCTTCTTTTTTGTCAATTTTCAGTACAGTTGAATTTGAAAAATGTTTGGTTTATGGTTTTATTATTTTGAAAAGCATTAAATTTAAAGATAAGATAAAAATGTTCTATTTTAATTTAAGTTTAAATAATAAGATTAAAATTGGCTTTTTTCTAAAAGGGGGAAATAAAAGGTAGAAAGATTTTCCGTGTCAGCTCTTCGGTTTACCGCAAAGATCCATTTCTATAACCATTGCGATTATTCTGAAAATGATATTTCTGGTTATTTTTTAAGGTAAATTTTCGTATTTCAGTAAACAATTTAAGTTGGCATAAAAAGGACGAATCTCTTATAAAATTGATTTTTTATTCAATGATACTTTACATTCTCAGCCCTTACGGGTACATTATTCTCATTTTTATCAAATTTCCTCTCGGTTTGTATAACCATATGTAAATATAATATACCTATCGTATCGAATAAAATAAATTTGTCCTTCATCCTCGAAAATTCAAAACTAAATTTGAAACCTAAACCAGATAATTCAATTCTAAAACTCACAGTTCTCACTACTTTCGAGAGTTTGAATCATCAAACTCAAATAGGAATTTCCCGATCACTATTTACTTTCGACAAACAAAAAATCAATATCTAGATACAAAAAATGTTTCTTTCGCCCTGAGGCATATAGAAGAATTTCACAAAGTTCATATTTTGTAACATTATGTATAATCCACTGATAGTAAAAGAATTTAAAAAGAGTTCGTCGACTCCGATCTAAGAGGCTAGAAAATTCTTTACGAAAGGATTTCTATCCGAAGACTACGCTTACCAAAATTCTATATAAATAGCGGCTACTTTAAACTTTAAGTTTAAAGTAAGCTGCGCGTTGGCAAAATAAATCTGTAAATTACGATTGTTAGATTACAAGGCGTACGTTTTCCTTTTTATCGTAAGGCGCACCTTTTGGAAATTGCTTAGGACGCTCCTCGATTATAACTTTTGTCCTCCTGACAAGAATTTAATTTCGTTCATGAGATACTAAACAAAAAGTCTTACTTTTACCAGAGAAAGAAACTTAGTTTTTTCCTCTAAATTCTATAAAATTAAAAAAATAAAAAGACAAACTTAAAAAGTTTTCAAATGCAGGATGGTCACTTAAATCTTGGGAAAAAATATCCAGTCTTTTCCGGGTTTCAAGCAATTTTTCTTTTTATTCTTTCTTTTCAATAAGGAAAACAAAATGAGGTCAACATTTGAACATAAACAAGGGTTGCTTAAATAATTCTCAAACCTAAAAATGAAAAATTTCAAATTTGGATGAGTCCAAAATTGAACAATATTGTTAGCGATAATAATTTTCAAATAATTCGCAAAATTCTAAGTTCAATTTTAAACTTACATTTACAATCATTGCTTTCCAAAAAATATATTTTTTTTACCAAATAATTTCAAGAAAAATGAGGTAATAATGTAACAGCAGATCAGAGTAGTAACGTTAATTTATGGGCAAAGCATATTAAGGCATATATGTTTTCACACTTTCCTGAAAAGACAAATTTATCCTTCGGATCCTACAGTAATTTCCCGATTAGTGGCCATCCAGCGAATATAAAAGAACCAAAATCCCTGAAAATGTCAAGTAGCGTCCCGATAATTCTAAATATCCTTATTTAAAAAAATAATCCCCTAAATTCTACCCACTATAGACAGATCATTGTCGAGCGTTGTGTTCAGTTTCAAGTAGACACTCCCGCACGAGAATCCTCGCGTGCTGGATGCCCATCTTGAGTCTCTCAGCAGCGCTGCGACTTCCTGCATACGAAAGGCGAATATCCCTACCGAGTTCCTCGATGATGACCAACAACTGGGCGTATTTACCCTGGCCAGGCACTGACGGAAAATTAATCGTACTCGATGGGCTGGCTTGAGGAGCAACCTGAACGTTCTGCACATTCTGCAGATTCCTCGGGTTTGGCACTGTGATCACAGGTTCTGGAATTCTGGGGACTTCTTGTTTCGGAGGAGGAGGGTCATTCAACTTCGTTATCGTAATCTCGTTCAGCTTCGCGAGTTCCGTAAGTTTAGCCATCTCAGCCATCTTGGAGTACTCGGGCATTTTTGTGATGTCGTTTTGCATATTAGCCATCTTGATCATCTCGTTCATCTTTGTTTTCTCGTTAATCTTCGCAATTTCCTTGGCCATTTCGTTAATCTGAGCAATCTCATTAAGCTTAGTGATGTCGTTATTGTATTTGACCATCTCAGTCATCTTGACCATTTCGTTTAGCTTCGCTATCTCATTCATCCTCTGGACTTCGTTGATCTTCGCCATCTGGGACATCTTCATCATCTCGTTCATCTTGGCGATCTCGTTCATCTTCGAAATATCATTATATTTGGCCATCTCCGAGTACTTGACCATCTCATTCATCTTGGCAATTTCGTTCATCTGCATTTGCATTTTCATGTACTCAGTGTTCTTTGCGTATTCAGCCATCTTCTCCATCTCGTAGCGTTTTGCCATGTCTTGGTTCATTTTGAGCTCGGTCATTTTGCTGAACTCGGCGAGTTGAGCCATTTGGACGATGTGCTCAGGCACTTTTCCTCGTTCCATCATTTGTTTGAGCTCTGCTGAAATTTTATTCATGTTGAGCTCGGACATCTCGGCGATTGTGGCTGCGTCTGGCATTTTGGAAAGCTCGGCGATTTTTGAGATTTCCCTCGCGAGGTTCTCGTCAAGGCAGCGCTTCTTTTTGGCCCGGTGTCTGGCCATTCGCTGAGCTTCCTGCATTCTTCGGATTGCTGCCTGTTCCTCGGTTTCTTTCGCCCTGGAGTTCTTCATCCTTTCTGCCGCTGTGTATAATCTGAGAGCACGTTCCTCTGCTGTTTCTGACATCAGTTTCAGGCGTCGGTACTCTCGCATTTCCCTTACCTTCGTGAGGTAAGACTTCTTCTTGGACTTGGGCATAACAGAGGATTTTGCGCGAGGCACGGACAATCATCTAGGCAGTGATTCATGATTGCGGTCGAAGTTAAAAATATTTTGTGTAGAATACACGCTGGGCATGCGAGTCCAGCTACCCAGGTTCAACCAGTCGGATTTCTTCGAGTTGGCTCAGATGTAGAGGTATTTTTGGTTGAACGATTGCTGGAAAGACAAAAATATGATAAAATTAGGTTTTTGGAATGGATTGGAAAACTTGTTTCAACAAAAAATATTTTTCTTAAAGAAGGAGTTCATGTTTAGTATTGATTTAGCTATAATTATAGCAATTGAAAAGTGAATGTTAGAGAATTTTGAGATTATATTAATATATTTATATTTTTGGTTAAAAATTTTATTATTCGGTAGAAAAGTCAACAATTTTATCTGTCATCCTTTTTGGTTGAAAATTCCAGTATTTTGGCAGAAAGTTACCTTTTTGTTGAAAATCCGTATATTTAGGTCGAATTCAACTGTTTTTTAAATCTAAAATTAAGATATTTTTCGATGAAATATCTACTATTACATTATTCGTTAAACAATCATCTTTTTTTGTTGAAAATTCATTTTTTCTTTCATTGAAAATTAATTCTTTGAACTGAAAATTTCATCTCTTTGGTCGAAAATTAAAATTTTTTCGATTTTTTTAAAATTAATTTTTTAAGCCAATTTTTCCCTTTTTTGTTGAAAAGTGATCTTTTTAGTTGAAAATTCGTCCATTTTGTTCAAAATTTGTCTTTTCTAATTAATAATAAAACTTGTTTGAAAATTTAATTACATATTTGGTTGAGAATTTAACCATTTTGTTAAACTCGTCTTTTCTGGCCGAAAATCAATTTTGTTTGAAAATTCATACTTTTGGATTGAAGATTCATCTGTTATGGTAAAAGCCATATTTTTTGGTTGAAATAGATAAACTTTAAAAATTCCACCAATTGGTTGAAAACTTAACAGT
Organism: Andricus curvator; assembly: GCA_932195095.1. Taxonomy (NCBI): domain Eukaryota; kingdom Metazoa; phylum Arthropoda; class Insecta; order Hymenoptera; family Cynipidae; genus Andricus; species Andricus curvator. Next base: position 291,720 of record CAKNYM010053182.1, on the reverse strand, counting down.
TTCGTTAAAAATTTAACTATTTATTTTATTTATATTTTGTTAAAGTCATCTGCTTTCGTCGAAAATTCAACTGTCTTGTTTAAAATTCGTCCTTTTGGTTTGAAATTTTGTAATTTTAATCTGAAATTGTTTTATTTCGTTTATAAAAGATTCTATGTTGAAAATGTCCCAGGTTAAAATGAATAATAATAATTTTGAATAATAATGGTAAGGATATTTTGAAAATAAAGTTTTTCGGTCACCCTAAAATATTATTTTTTAAATTGACAATAGCTGATGATTCATAGAGAAAAAATCTGCATCTAATAAGCTGTTTTTTTTTAATAAAAAAATTACTAGAGTTTCTTAATATTTAGAGCTATTATTTTTGCCATTTTTCGATTCTGCACTTTATTCCTATTTTTTTGGTTGATTCTGAACCAAACTACTCGGATTATTACATTTTTACGCTTTCATAAAAATGGCTAATTTTAAAACATCCTTAGAGCAATACTTGAACAAATTATAGATATCTGTTGATAAATCGAGGTAAAAAATTATGTCTCAGATTGGAACGAATCTTGAGCTTAATGTCTTTATTTTAAAAATTCTTTCAAGATTGAAATGAAATATACTTTCGTATGAACCATTTTATGTACCAAAATCAGAATACAAAATAGCTCATATTAGAGAAAAAAATATAACAAAAGAAAAAAGAGGGAGAAAAAGGAGTCAAAAATAGAAACTTATATGAATTAAAATTCACATAATACTTAGAAATAAAGCCACATACGAACATAAAGATTTATTTGGTCTAATATTCCATTCTTTGGTGAAAATTGATTTGCATATATTAAACCTTAAAGTTATCCCCTGTCTGTGATAACATAAAGAATGAGGGGGGTCGCTGAAGACCCCAGCAGAAATTTCTTTATTGTAACAAGGATTTTTAATATTTTTGCACGAATATTTTGTTGGATATACTTTTTTATATCCTTTATAAGATAAAACTAGTTAATATATATTTTTTAACTTTAACATATGAAAAAAAATTAGAAACTAAAAAAAATGGAAAAAATGACTCTTCGATTAAAAAAAGGCTGGGTATAAAAGACCCCAGGGATAACTTTAAGGGTTAAGGCTTTATTATCGAAGATAAAGAATCAATTTATCCAGTTGATAACCCCATTCACAACTCCATGAATTCTCGCTTTTTTCTATTTCTTCCCATATGCTCCGAAAAAATTCTAACCTACAAAACTAGGTTTGTTGCCATCTGAAAAGACAGGTAAAATCAGTGAAATGCTCTAATTTTTGAATTTAGCCTTAAATTTCAATTGTTTCTTCGTATTTTCCACAGTGAACATATTTCACAACAATAAAAAAAAATAACAATGCAAAGTTGACAAGACAAAAAACAATTCGGAGCAGTAATTAGATAATTAGATAAATTTCGGTTTTTTTAAATCTACGTCACCAATCAAGAAATTATAGTTTCTCACATTATACTTGTTCAATACTAGAAAAGGAGAAACGTATTTTAAGGTAACTCTCTTTGCAAACCTCTGACATGAAATGAATTTTTAATTAATTACACTTCAGGTCAAAAACAAACGCGGTATGAATTTGGAGTAAAACTCACGTGCAAGAATGTCATTCACAGTAGTTTCACGATTCCCGGCTAATTATAAAATCCAGATCAACTCTTTATTCTACTCTGTTTACTAGATTCACTTAATAATCAATTGAATTAATCGGGTAATCGAGAATAAATTTAAGCGGACGAGCATCGCGTTCTTTCATGTTTTGAATAAAGTGATTTGTCGCGAGTCTTGTCCGCATGCGCGAAATTCCAAGAACGCCGTCTTCTCGACTGTTCGCCAATCACAACAATGGCCGACACAATATTCATTAAACTTACAAAAAACTGATAAAAGTGCCTCTCATTGGTGAACTCTCGCTCCGATATTCTCCATTTTACATCAGTATCTTCTTCAATTCCGCCGCTTTTCCACAACCTCGGTTTTAAGAAAAACACTTTCGGATTTATCAAGATATCTCGCAGACAAACGAACAAAAGCAAAATCAGCCGACATATAAGATTTTCGAGCCACTTAAAGGTCGCCCATCGCCGATAGGCTTCGTGTGACCGTGTGACGTAGTTGCGTTTATTGACCATAACCCCTTCTCTACTTGGCTTGCGTTGCGTCTGCAACTTCACGACGGACAGGTGTGCGACGCTGGCGGAGAAATAATTGTCTTTCCGAGAAAAGGAAATCTTGAGTTTTCGTGCGACAGAAGAAAAACAAAAGTTAGGATTGGAGTTTGAAAAGGTTTGGACTGGTTTGGATTTCTTGAGCTTTGAGATGAGCCAATCCTGCACTTTTGAAGAATTCGATTCGAGAAGGAAAATTGAGAAAAAACGTACGTACCCAAGAAAAGTGTCTGCTTCTCGACGACGCGATTATAAGTATTGTCAATAGATTTTCTGCAATCGGCAGGGGGGTGGGGTGGAAAGGTGGAACTACCAATGACCTCTAAAAAATTAATTCCAGCTAATTGTGAGGTTTTGTTTTGAAGTTTTCAGAGCATTTTTAAGAGGATATTTTTTTGGAGCAAATGGAGTAATTAATTTGATTAAGTGAATTTATCTGGTTTATGTAAATTGGTAATTAGATATTAATTGCTCCATTTTAGGCAGTAGTTCAGTATAATAATTGAGCTGACTTCAAAACTTTCTTAATTGATTCTTTACAACTTTGTTTCTCGAAAACCGTTATCAGAAATTTGCTTATATGACTCCAAAAGTTCTTGCTTTTAAAAATCTGATTGTATTGTAGTTATTTTTGAATGTTTTTTTTTAGTTTTGAAGTTGTCAGAAAACTAAATAAATTCGTATTGCTTATGCTTAAATAAAAACAGAAATAATAACTGGACTTTCAAGTCCAATAATTATAAACAAAATAAATAAATTCCGGTATAATAATATTATATTTATTATTAAGTAATAATACTTATTAATATTAAAATTAATTCTCTTGAAAGTTCAATAATTTTGTTAAAAAATCATTCTTTCTGGTTTACAATTCAACTGTTTTGTTGAAAATTCGTCTTTTTTGGTTGAAATTTCTACTACTTGGTTGAAAATTAAATTTTTGATTGAGAATTGATATTTTCGGATTGAAAAGTCAACTGTTTTGTAGAAAATTTTAAAAAAATTCTTCCGTTATTGAAAATTCAACACTTTTATTGTAAATTCATATCTTTGGATAGAAATTTAATCTTTTCTGTTGAAAAATGCAACTGTGTGGTTGAAAATTAACCTGTTTTGATTGAGGATTTAACTGTTTTTGACTTAAAATTAAAATGTCTTGGTTGTAATATCAACTAATACATTTGCGATTGAAAATTCATCTGTTTTGTTGAAAATTCTTTCTTGTTTTTGTTGAAAATTCAACTATTTGGTTGAAAATGAACTTTTTTAGTTAAGAATTCATATTTTCGGGCTTATGAGTCTTGTAGACAATTCAACAAAAAATTCCTTTCTTGACTCAAAAGTCTTTCTTGAATGAAAATTCAACACTTTTATATGAACAATCTGTTTCTGGTTTAAAATTAAAATCTTTCTTGGTTGAAATATTAACTATTGCATTTTTTGTTCAAAATTCATCTTTGGTTAAAAATTCAACTCATTGGTTGAAAGTCGATCTACCTTGTTCAAAATCATTTTTTGGTTGAAAATTCGTCTTTTTGGCGTGAAAATTCAAGTATTTTGTTGAAAATTAACTTTTTTGTTGAGATTTCATATTTTCGATTTGAAAAGTCATCTGTTTTGTAGAAAATTAAAAAAAAAATCTTATTGAAAATTCATCTCTTTCGGTAGCAATTTCTTTTCTATTTTGTAAAAAATGAAACTGTTTGGTTGAAAATTAACCTGTTTCAGTTGGGGATTCAACTGATTTTGATTTAAAATTAAAATCTTTTTTGTGTGAAATATCAAATATTACATTTTTGGTTGAAAATTCGTCTTTGGATTGAAAATTGAACTATTTGTAGAAATTTCAACTATTTGATTGAAAGTTAACTTTTATATTGAGAATTCATATGTCCGGATTGAAAAGTCATATGTTTCGTAGAAAATTCAAAGACATTGATTCTGGTTTGAAAAATCTTTTTTGATCGAAAATTCGACACTTTTATAGAAAACTAATATGTTTTGTTTGAGAATTCAACTGTTTCTGATTTAAAATTAAAATCATTTTTGGTTAAAATATTAACTATTACTTTTTTTTGCTGAAAATTCATCTTTTTTGTTCGAAAATTCAATTCATTGGTTGAAAATTCAACTTATTGGTTCAAAGTCAAACTACTTTATTCAAACTTCATTTTTTTAGAAAATTCATCATTTTAGTAGAAAATGTATATCTTTGGTTGAAAATTGAGATATTTCGTTGAAAAATCGATGTTTTTTTTTTGGTTGAAAATAAATTTTTTTACCTGGAAATTAAACTATTTCATTTTTGGTTGAAAATTCATGTGTTTTGTAGCAAATTTTCCTTTTGGTAGAAAATTAATCTTTGTGGTAAAAAATTATTTTGTTGAAAATTCAACAATTTTGTTAAAAAATCATCCTTTTTGGTTGAGAATTCGGTTTTTGACGTAAAAATTCAACTATTTTTTTGAAGTCGTCTTTTTTGGTAAAAATGTCAACTATTACATTTTTTGTTCAAAGAAATTTCGTTATTATACATTTAACTTTCTAAACGAAAAACATTCAAAATTATACAATTACGAAGCAGAATCCACCTAAATTGAAAACTTTATTTCGAGGCCCTAAAAACCACTTTTACTACTACAAATTCAAAAGTAAAAATGTATCAGCTTGAACGATTCAAATGTAAACTAATGATTAATTCCTGAATTTTAAACGCTGCTTTAATTTGAAATTCTCTAATTTATAAATTTTCATTTAAATTATTCTTTAAACGTTTTCAATTTAAAATTGTTTTTAATTATTAGCGGTTTTAATTGGAAATTTTTTCATTCTAATTTTATGTAAATTATATGAATAAAAGAGTCTGTAATGCTTAAATCTTGAACTGCGATTTTGAGTGTTCTGAATTTTTAGCCGTCAAGTATTAAATGCTTTCTTTTTTTAAATTATACAATTTTGAATGGCAATCATTTTGAATTTGGCTAGCATGAAATTATTCCAATTTTAACCTTTTATATTTTACAATTACTTAGCTATAAATTATGTTAATTTAAAATTGTACAATTTTGAATATTTAAAAATTTAAACTTGAAGCGGTTAAATTCTAAATCCAAATTTATACAATTTTGAATTATTTGAATTAAAACCAAATAATTTTGAATTTTGGTAACATGATATTATTCCAATATCAACTCTTTGTAATTTACAATTATTTAGCTATAAAGGATTTTAATTGAAAGTTGTATAATTCTGAAAAATAGTTCACGTTAGCATAGGTATAGCATCAGCCTCTTGTTTATTAAAAGTTATAATAAGGTTATTTCGTTCTACCAATATTATCCTTTTTTTTTTAAATAAAATTTTAATTTCATAAATAATTTTATTAATAATCAAACAGTCTTACATTTAGGAATGAAAGCTTCCAAGGAGCTTTTAAAATACTTAATGTTCTAAATTGAAATAATCAAGAAAAAAACGAGTTATTTATCTAATGTTTTTCATAATTTTCTACCTTGCAAGAACATTTACTGAAAATATTTATTCTACGTAATACTTTATTTTATTGTAGTAATACATATTTTCTTTAATACAAATCCTAGGACCTATATCAAGTTTTAACATATTCGAAACATCAAGGTCCTTCAAAATTGATAAAAATAGCGTTTCTGGACATATTAAAGTATTTTCGTAAAATTGAAAAAGCCCTGATAACGAAATTATCAAAGCAAGCATTCAAAACCTTTTGAAGTTTAACTATGAGTATTAATACTTCTTTTAAGTTTGAAAAGTGCGTTGATAATAATATTCTACAAAAAATATCCTTCGAAATAAACAAATAGCCTGCACAACTCAGAAACAAAATCTCAATTCTACTTTATTGTAACAAATTCCCTTTCTTCGCCTCACTTACCAAACTATTTATCACTCTTCAACTTCAACATCACTCGAATTAATAAGTCACTCAAAATCTAAAATCTAAATCACTAATGTCTCGAATTCACTTCAGTTTCCAGAAGACATTCTCTAATTAGCAATATCGCTTTCGCAATTCCTGTTTTTAATCTCTCTATAGAAGTTCTACTTCCGGCATAGGTCAATCGAACATCTCTTCCAATTTCTTCAATCACATGAAGCAACTGCGAATATTTACTCTCTCCGGGAACAGAAACAGATGACATTACTAAATTTTCAGACTCATCTGGATGGTTATAATCAGTGTTATTCGAAAAAGATTCCGAAACTGAAGACGAATTAAGAGGATTCGTGACTCGAAACAAAATATTTCTTTTCCTCAGCTCTGATATCAAAGCTATCTCTGCTAATCTCGCCGCTTCAAGAGCTCTCGTTTCTTCGAGTGCCTTTTTCCTCTTCGCTCTAAATCTGGCCATTCTTTGAGCATCGTGAAATCTGCGAATGATCGCCTCTTCTTCAGTTTCATGAGGTCTCGGCAAAGGCCTTCGAATCATCTTCCTCTCTTCTGAAGATTCCGATTTACTTTTTGATTTTGAAGAATTAATTCTCCACCTTTTGTTGGTAGTTTTCTCTTCCCCGTTAGACATCTTTGCAATTAGAATTCCTTTTGAATTCAATGCATTTTTTTTCTTTAATGAATTCATTCTGAGTTTCGAAAGTTCCCGATGGCCGAAACGCAATTCAGAAGTAAGATTCTCTTGACATGAAGACTGTCGAAAATATGAGACGCTTGGTAGGGAGAAAGGCGATTTACCGGTCTTGAAACTACGTCACTTAGATATTCCCATCTCACAAATTTGGTATTTTGAAAACATTTTTTCCGAGATTCTCGTGGTGAAGTTGTGAGACTTTTAATCGCACTTTTTTCACTGAGTTTGTTTCGAGATAATTTTTAGAGACGAGGCTTATTGAAGATTAAAAAGACTAAAGACAGCGACTTCTTCCGCGTGCACGTACCAATGGCTCAAGGCGATTCACTCCAAAAATAGCAATGCGCAATTAATCGGCAACGATGCAACATTTCTCACCAATTCCCTTCTCTGTTCCGTATAGTCATAATATATACACATGCACTTAGCATATCTATCACTCTTTCGAATACAAAACCTCTTTTCGCAATAAAAAAACCGATGATTATTTAATTGTATTTATATCAAGTTTATCATTTTAATGGTGCCGGGTATCTTATTTATCAAATATTTAATTAAGACTAATGCTTTCAAAAACGCTTTCCAGTACTCACCAGGTTCTCTTCTCGTTTCAGATTTTCGCGCGTCATCAAACCTGAAATTTTCGTAGCGATGGAAACCATAAGCTTCACAACTTACGAATACTACTTTTTACTATTGCTAGTCGTATATCCTGTCTACTTATTTTTCAAATTATGGTCTTGGCTCGGTTGGCAGCTCTTCGTAAATAATTAAACTCACTCTTTGGTAAAATAGCCATAATACTTTTATTTCTCATTCTTAAATTATCTTTACGAATTTCATCTTTGCATATAAACTTTTCTCTTTAACTTACATACTGTATATAAAATAGATAATAAACATAAATTCAGGTAAAAAATAAAAAGTCTCTTGTAAAGATCATTGTATAAAAAAGAATGGAAGGCAGAAAACTTCCTTGACGAATTTCATTGGTACTTCTTTAAGACGGCTCTTTGTCGGTGATTAAAAGTTCTTCCAATCCCATTTTTCCTAGATGTCTCCATATTCTGTATCTAGCTACATCCTTTCGCGTTATCATACCGACGACCTGAAAATTTTAATAATTTTTAAATATATGTTGAAGTTTAAACATTCTTAACAACCAAATTAAATTACCTCGTTTGTATCGTTTAAAACAGGCAAATGTCGAAGGCCCAAGGCCCTAAAAAGTCTAAAAGTTCGTGGCAGTGACGCAGACTGAAAAATAATAATTTCAAAATATTAATTTTCTGCTTTGGGGCTGTTCAAGTATTGCGTAACGCATTTTCCTTTTGTTTGTATCGTTGTATCCCTTTTGGCTTTAAGGCAATCTTATTCTCGTCTTTATTTAAACAAAGAAAACCCGCGTTACGTAATATGTGAACGGCCCTATTTTCTTTTTTTATCTACGATAGTAATAAAAACTTACATGTTGTAAAGTGTAGGGAGAGGGATTCATGAAAGGCCTTAAGTCTACCATGTATGTTTTTTCATCGTCAGTTATATCAACTTCATCTATGGTTGGATATCTCGGATAAGCAGAACGGAATGTTTTAATATCGATACGATCCTCCCAGTTATCCGCGTATTCGTTGAAAATTTTGTTTTGTAAAATAACTATCAACTGCGATCGCAAAATCAATCCACGAAAGCGACCATAGCTGTTGATTTCATCCTGAAATTGAACACAAAGCTTCAAAATGGTTTTACAGCTATTTAAAGATTTTTAATTATGTGAGAGAATATCTATACTATTTAAGACCTGGTCTGTGGTTGGTGGATCCACGACAGGAAATCCATTGAAAGTAACGCATCGTAGAACCTCGATGATGTGGCCCACATTTTCTACCGTTTTAAAAGAGACAACTGGGTGGCTCATTATTTCATGGGCGTATATGTTGTTTGTTAATGGAGGCGCTTCCCAGGCGAGGAAAGGCACTCCTGCCATTTGTGTATGGATTTCGTAAATTCCCTGCAAAAAAAAAGAGAAATTAGTTTTTTAATCTTTGATTTAGTCAGGGTGGCTACTAAATTCAAAGTAAAGAACTCTAGGTAATTTTCCGGCTTTTCCTAGTTTTCAATCATTGTTTTCCGGTCATTAAAGAAAAAAATGCAAGCTTTAGAAGTTTAAATTTGTTGTTTTAAGTATTCAAAACTAAACTGCAAATTAATTCTGAATTCGAAGCACTTGAAATTCCGCAATTTAAGTTAACACGTTCATTAATGTACGCGGTTACAAAATGCACTCCTTCTTTTTCGACAAAATTTAATTCTAAAATAAACTAAAACATTCAAAATTGTACAATTTTCATTTTGAAGGTCTCAAACTTCAAAAATTATAGGTCTAAGCTTAACAAAACTGAGAAAAATTTAATTAAAAAATAAGAAACTTGTCAAATTGAACAACATTAAATTTAAGACACTTAACAATAATATTTCCTAATTCCAGTTTTCAAAAATAAACAATTTTAACTTGGAAACTAAACTTTTTTTTTTAATTAGGCATTCAAAATAGCTTAATGTAAAAATTTTTTATTTTCTAAATTGAATATTTCAAAGGTTCCAACATTTTAAAATGAAATTGTAAAAATTTTTCGAATAAGAATTGTTCAGTTTTCCGATGAAAAAATAAATTCACTGTAATTTTCACTGTTCAAAATTGAAGAGTATTAAATTAAAAAATTGAATTATTCTAAAAACATGTTCAAAATAATATAATTAGAAATTGATAACATTCAAAACTGAACAATTTCCAGACATTTTTTAACTAAGAATTGTTCAGTTTTCCGACAAAAGAAGTAGATTTGCTGTAATTTCACTATTTAAAATTGAAGAACATTAAATTGTAAATTTTCAAAATTAAATTATTCTAAAAATGGTCAAAAATGGAAAACCTTTAAAAACTGAACAATTTCCAGTGAAAATTACACGATTCCTAATTTCGTTTAAAACTGAACAATATTTAAAATAGAATTTAAAATTATTTTTCTTTGATAAACTTTTCAAAATTCAACAATTTACATTTTGTTTGCTAAATTAAAACATAGGAAATGGAACAATTGAAATAGTAGCATTTTAAATATTTACAATTTAAAAACTTTTAACTACTGAGGCTTCCAATGCTTATAATACCAATTTCAATTTTGTACTATTTTAATTTTAAAGTATACAACTTTGAACGGTTCAATTTAAAATCTTCTAATTTAAATCACTGGATTCAGAATTGTTTATTCTTTAAGCCTTTTAAGTTAAATATTACAGAATTTTAAGTGATGAATTTTGTAAAATTCGCAATTAAAATACGCAAATTTTAAAAATTTCGAATTTGGAAAATAACGATAAAAAATGCAGGGATTTAAAAATGAAAGTTCTTAAATTACAGTCTTCAAAAGGGAACAATTTTAAATTTCAGGTCTAAATTTAATTCTATATAATTCTAAATTTCAGGAATGTGACCAATTTTAGGATTAGGCAATTATTTTAATGAATGGCAGACCTGTTTTTGGAGGATTTAAAAGTAGACTTGTATCTGAACTAATATTTACCTCATTGAAAAAGTCAGCGACCCATTTTGCCATTATTAGAACAATAATAATCGGTAGGCCAAAAGCTATTCCTTGCGTAGCTTCTATTAAAATGGCCGTTAAACTGATTGTCATTCGGACGACTCCTCCTAATTGTGCAGCAGCACCGAGCAATGCATATCTTCCAGGATCCAAATTCTACAACAAATAGTTAATGAGAATAACAAAAAATCACATTTAAAGAATTCTTTTAGGTTTTTGCCCTTTTTTATTTTTAAAAGCCAAAACCTTTGGGAGAATTATTGCAATAAGATATTTAAATCACTAGGGTCAATTCAACTAAAATAATGAATCTTAAACCTAAAAGAAAAATTAATTTTCAACAAATAGTTCAACTGTTAACCAAGTAGTGTTGAATTAATCCAAAAAGACTAACTTTTAACCAAGAATATTAATTTTCTGCAAAAAAAGGCGAATTTTTAACAAAATATATGAATTTTCAACAAAATAGTTACATTTTCAACCAAGAAAGAAGAATTCTAAACGAAAAATGTAATTGTTGATATTTCAACTAAAAAAGATTTTATTTTTAATCAAAACGAGATTATCTTCGATATTTTTAGAAATGCTTTGAAATTTGTTTGAAATGTTGTTAATTCTTTTTAAAAATTAATTTTTCAAAATGAAAAATCAGTTTAAATTTTGCCATGAATTTTAAGAACAGTTTTTTATTTTCTTGAAACCTTTAAATATTCTTAAAATGGTTTCAATTTTTTTATTCAAAATCTTCAAAAATGTACATTTTGTTAAAAATTTTTAAAAAGCTCTTAAGTTCTACATTATTTTTAAATCGTTTCCAAGCTTCTAATTATCTCTTTTCTAAAATTTTGTACTCTTGCAAAATTGCAAAAGTTTCGAAATTTTAGGAAATTGCTTCAAATCTTTTTCAATTTTCTCAGGAATCTTAAAAAAAATATTTTATACTCTAAAACCATTCAAAATTCTTAAAAATCTTTTTTTTTTAAATCTTCAAAAATGTACATTTTGTTTTATATTTTTTGAAATCTTTTCAAGTTTTGAATTATTTTTATATCTTTTTAAAACTTCTTAAAATCTTCCAAATTCTTTTTCGAGATGTGTCGAAATCTTTAAAACTTAAAATTAATCTTTTAAAATAAAAGCTAAATCATTTTTAAATTTTCGAGAAATCTTGCTATCGACACGGACAATTTTTTTACCGGTACCGATAGTGTATACATTTCGTAAATTAAGATATTCTAAGTTTTTGTCCATAAATTCATTTTTCTCGTCTCTTGGAAAGAAATTTGCTCTTTTATCAATAATGCTTAGAAACATTTGGCAATAAATATTATCATGAAATAAAATTACTTCTTTGGAAATTTTAATTTACCAAATTGATGGTGCAGAAGATTCGTAAACTTTATTCATAGGTAACCAAACTGAAAACAGGCACTAAAAGCCATATTCACGCAGTATCGCAACATATCAGGTTTTCGACAACAATGTACGCAAGATATCGTTACACCACTTTTTTAGACAGGATAATTTAAAATCGATTAAATGGCTGTTTCGAATTTAAAATTATTCACTCCTTATAACACTCCCAATTAAAAAATCTAGACTTTTAATTTAAAGCTTCTATTTAAAGTTGTATATTTTTCAGTGCTTAGATTTTAAAATATTAGAGTTTGCAAAAGGTTTAATCTGAAAAAATGCATTTACTTACCAATGATGGAAGGATGTGGGTAAGTCCAGAACCCATTAATCTACCCCATCCAGCACCAATTAAAAGCGATGGAATAAATAATCCACTCGACATCGAAAGACCAAAAGTGAAGGCCGCCAAGAAAAAGTAAAGTATAACGAATATAATCAGCGTTACAGCGTTATATTTTCCTGGAGCATCATGTAAAAGAGACTGAACGGTTTTCTCAGGTGTTTGAAACCACAAGTCAGCAGCAACATTGTACTTTCCATCCTCACAAAATAATTGGATCGAATCATTACGACCCTTTTCAATTATTTGACAATCATTACTCCAAAATATCATCAGAAACCCCATAGTGGTGCCCATCGCAGCCACCGCCAGAGCTTCCAGGACTTTCACCCACTTTTTTTTTATACATTTCATTCTGAAGCAAGAAATTTTGTAATTCACGTGATTCCACAGTGCTCCCAGAAGACCTCCAATTATTCCCATTAACATAAAGAATGGAATTTCGTAGATTTGATAATTTATAGTTTCAAATTTTCCGAAATTCAAGAGTCCCGGGTTGGAAAGATCACCAAAATGTCCTTCGCGATAGGCACTAAGAACAATATTCAACGTGAAAGTAGTAATCATACTCGCAAAAAATGTCCTCCATGTCAAACTTTGATTGAAGAAACTGGTGCCTTCCTCGATACTAAAGAGAACCCCACCTGAATGTTTATATTTTTTAATTAATTGAAACTGAGTTAATAAATTTCAGGGCTTGGACTCAAACCACTATTGATACTACACGGAGAAAAATGGATGTTTAAATGTAGATGTTTAAAGGGTCAGATTGTTCCGCCTAACATGCAGATATTCATGCCAAACGTCTACTATCTTTTTGAGATGTTAGGCGTAAAAATATTTTTATGTTAAACTGTAACATATTCAGATGTTAAAATCATCTGAACGCATGCGCATTGCGCATTCGAATTTCACGACTATATAATTTCGATATTACAATTATGGAATATTACAATTTTTGAACATTTTCAAAGAATCAAAATTAGCTATCCTTAATTAAAATTGTATAATGACTTTTGTCTGTCTACACGACGGAACAATGTTCTTAAGTTTGAGGTTATATTGACTCGAACACCTTTGAACATTTGACACGTGATTTGACAAAATGTTTGTGAATTTATAATAAAATATGAGTTTAAGTAACCTCAAATAGATAGAATTTTAAATGCAGATTACATATTATTGGTTCTCAGCTTACTTACCCCGTTTTTTTTTTTATTTTGAATTAAAAATATTAAACATAACCTCAGCTAGACTGAATGTATTATCTGATCGGCATTTCATACCCTGTATCTGTTTTTCGTTCATGTACGAAAATTCAAGTTTAGTTTTAAATTCACAAATAAGTTATCAATTAATTCCTTAAATGCTCAGAAATAAGTAAATTCCTCAAATATTTACAGCCGTTAGTTGACATAACCATACATGTAATATTTCGGATATTTCAGGTTGAACATTTTGGATGTTTCAGAGTAACATCTCACTTTTTAATATCTACAGATCCTAACTTTGAACATCTAGATTGCTGTCCTATAGTTAAACATAAAATATGTTAACCCTGAAGATCTAGATGTTACGTTTAAACATCCATTTTTCTCCGTGTATTTGACACTTTTTTTGAGCGATGCCAGTGTTTTGATAGAAATGCCACTAATTATACTATTTTTTCGTAATTGGCTGCTAATGCCATTATTTCTTCACATTCTTTTTGAAAATATATATCGGAAAATAGTTCCACAGACTGATATATGTTAAATATAATAATAAATATATTATAATAAATGTAATAAATTCCAGGCCTTTTCCGATTCTTTGAAAAGTAATTAAAAATTTTTTTTATCTTACGCAGATGGTTCCACTCTAGAGAAATGTAGAGACTTTTAGAGGAAGAGAAAAATATCATCAATGAAGAATAATAACATAAAATGAAACTAATTAAACTCTGATTAAATATATTTTAAAAGATAAAGAAAATATTTCCAAATTAATTCCTAGTTCACTAATTCCAATAAAAATAAATTTCCTACAAAAAACAATACATTTAATTTAGAAGTATTGTTAAATCTCAATTTTTTTTTTACATAATTTGAATGATTTAAAAATAAATTAACTTCCAATTTTACGGACAGTATCTTAATTATTACTCTTAAACAAATAAATATATATTTAAAATACTGTAAATTCATCTATTTTTTTAATCTTTTCCATCTTAGCCCTCGTATTGTCAGATGCCGATTCAAAAATTAATTATCTCAAATTGAAAGACTTTGAGAATCAGCAATTTGATTTATTCACATTGAAGAGTAAAAAATATCTGGAAGCTTTGAAAATTAAAAAAGCTTAGAATTGAACAATTTCTGAATAAATACGTTCCAAATTTAACAACATTTGAATGTGAATGGCTTCAAGGGTAAATAATGCTAAGTAAAAGCATTCATTATTCATAAATATTCAAAAATTTTAAGTTTTCTGTTTTGAAAATAGTTCAAATTAGAAATCCTATGCCAATTAATAAGAATTCAAGTATAAAAAACTCGATTTTGGGAAAGAATGAAGTGGAAATTAAACAAGGGAACAGAAAATTGACAGTTTTCATCTTTGCAAGATGTTAAATCTACAACAAAAAACCAAAACATATAAATTATTCCAAATTAAAAACCCTTTAAATAAACAAAATGCATTTAAACCATTACCTTCAGTCATCTGAAAATAATACAAGTTGATAAGTTTCAAATTTTAAGAAGGAATATTTTAGACGTGAATCAATCAACTAATTTAAGAAGAAGAATTAAGATAGAAGCGTCCGTAAAATTGGAAACTAATTTATTTTTAAATCATTTAAATCATGTAGAAATTTATGTGATTTAAAAATACTTCAAGATTAAATCAATCGTTTTCTGGAGGAAATCTATTAATTTTATTGGAATTAGTGAAATAGAAATAAATTTGAAAAAATTTACCCTATCTTTGCAAATATTTAAAATCAGAGTTGAATTAGTTTCATTTTATTCGATTATTCTTCATTAATGTTATTTTTTTCCCTCTGAATGTCTCTACATTTCTCTAGAATGGAATTATCAGCGTAAGATATAGAATTTCTTAATTACGTTTGAAAACCCCAGAAAGAGATCTGGAAATTGGAAATCAAAATTCGGTAGCAACCCTTGCATATAAAATTGGATAAAAAAGATTTTTTTTTAATTTCATCAAATGATAACAAAATATGGAAATAGTACGTCTATAAATTAGACTAAGAATTTTCTACACGTACCGAAAAAATTAGGCTATTTGTACCGAAATTTCGGTACATGTAGCCACGGGCATTTGTGAAATCTTGGAAATCTGTCAAATCTTTGTGGAATTTGTGAAGTCTTCTTGAAAAATTTTGAAATCTTTGTGAATTTTTGTTATATTTCTGAAATCTTTGAAATTTACGGCTATCTTAGAAGTTATTGAAATCTTTGTGAATTTTTTGAAATCTTTGTGAAATCTTAGACAACTTTTTGAAATCTTTTGTAATGTTTGAAATATTTTGAAATCTTATAAATCTGTGAAATCTATGGAAATCTTAGAAATCTGTAAAATCATTACGAAATCTTCTGAAAACTTTTGAAATCTATGTGAAACTTTTGTAATCATTCTGAAATCTTTGAAATTCACGGCAATCTTGGAAGTTATTGAAATCTTTGTGAAATCTTAGACATGAAGTCTTTTAAATCGTTGAGAAATCTTTTGAAAGATTTGAAATATTTTGAAACCTTCGAAATCTTAGAAATATTCATATTTATTGAAATCGTTGTGAAATATTTTAAATTCTTGATGCATTTGCGAAATCTTTGAAATCTATTGAAAATTTTGAAATCTTTTGAAAGGAACCCACACAAAATACATGGTGAAAAAGGTCCCGGTGGAATTTTCAAAGTTTTTGATATTTTTTATTTTACGCTCTCCTGATCAAGAACTCAAATTATGAGCAGTTTTTGCGCTACGACGATTTAAAAGTCAGATTTTGGTACATATTTTTACCGGTGGAGTGGAATATATCACAGACTTTTTTTCCACCCTTTGAATTGCTCTCGTGCAAGTTTATGTAGAAAAAGAATTGCACGGACGAACAATGTGATGTAATCGCGTTGGAAGTGATAAGCGCTAAGCGTTCTGGCGTTGCACTAAGCGCTTAGGCAACGCACAAAGCGTTCATATAATATTGCATGTTATCGAGCTTCAAACACGAAATTCGCTTTCTATGATCAAGAGGCGTTTGGTTGTCTAAATCGGTGATACAAATAGCAAATTCACAAACGTATGACAAACGCTACTTGCGATTTAAAGATTGCATCCCAAGTTCGTCGTAAAGCGCTTAAGTTGAATGGCCAGACCTAAGAATCGATACCCAGCGTTGCAGTTGGGCACTGATCAACCAGTTTATGTCAAGCACTCTAAAGTACCTTTTACAGAATTCTCCTTTCGTGACAACGCTTCTGGGTGATTTCTTAAACGCTTAGCGTTGAAGTTAAAGTGGGAGCGTAAGAACGAGATAAGCATTTCTTATAAGGTGTTTTAGACTGCTTGATTAAAACTGGCGAATCAAAGCCAAACACCAACGCTGGGAGTTTTTGAAGTTATAGTGTTACCGTTAGAACGAGATAAGCATTTCTTATAAGGTGTTTTAGACTGCTTGATTAAAACTAGCGAATCAAAGCCAAACATCAACGCTGGGAGTTTATTTTGTTGTCTGAGTGCTTTTATTAAACACTTAGCGTTGAAGGTAGGATGGAAGCGTTGGCACAAAAGGAGAATTCTGTAAAAGGAGCTTTAGAGTGCTTGACATAAACTGATTGATCAGTGCCAAATTGCAACACTGGGTATCGATTCTTTTGTCTGGCCATTCTACTTAAGCGCTTGGCGACGAACTTAGGATACAATATTTCAAACGAAAGTAGCGTTTGTGAATTAGCTATTTTTATCACCGATTCAGACAACCAAACGTCTCTTGATAGTAGAAATCGAATTTCGCGTTTGAAGCTCGATAACATGCAATTATATGAACGCTTTGCGCGTGGCCTAAACGCTTAGCGCTTATCACTTCCAACGCAATTACATCGCATTGTTCGTCCGTGCAATTCTTTTTCTGCATAAACTTACAAGAGAGCAATGCAAAGGTTGGAAAAAAGTCTGTGATATATTCCACTGCACAGGTAAAAATATGTACCCTATTCTGACTTTTAAATCGTCGTAGCGCAAAAACTGTTCATAATTTGAGTTTTTGCCATTAGGATTTTTTGATCAGGACAGCCTAAACTAAAAAATATCAAAAACTTTGAAAATTCCACCGGGACCCTTTTACCATGTATTTGGTGCGGGGTCGCATGAAAATATTTAAAAATCTTTTTGAAATTTATTTAAATCTTAAAAATCTGCAAAATCTTTTAAATCTACGAAAGTTTTTAAATCTTCTGAAATTTTTTGAAATATTTGTGAATTTATCAACTTTATTGGAATTAGTGAAGTAAGAATTAATTTGGAAAAATGCTCTTTATCTTTGCAAATATTTTTAATAAGTGCTAAATAAATTAGTTTCATTTTATGCGGTTATTTTTCATTAATGTTATTTTTGTCTTCCGCTAAAAGTCTCTAAATTGATCTAGAATGGAACTATCAGCGTGAGACTTAGAATTTTTAACTGCGTTTAAAACGCCGGAAAAAGACCTGGAATTTAGAAAAAAAATTCTGTAGCAGTCCTAGCATAAGAAATTGAATTAAAAAGTTTCTTTTTTAAATTTCATCCAATGATAACAAAATATAAAAATATCACTTCTCTAAATTAGACTTAGAATTAACATAATATTTTTTAGAAATTGAAAATACCTTCATAGAATGCAAAATTATTAATATAATATGGAAGTTTTTTACAATACTGTTTTATTCTGTTGTTGTATGTCCTATAACTTGAGAAAAAAATTTAATAGGTTAACAATTAACTTTATTCGTGCAAATATAATTTTAAAATCCATAAAATTTCCTTCGTTAAGAAAAAAATTAGTAATTGGAGTTCTTTATCTGAAACTTTTAGAAATAAATTTTTTGAAATTTCATGTGACTTATGTCAGTTATGCCAGGTTTTTAAAACCATTTTAGTCGATCCGAGGCCTGCATATAAGCTTATTATTTAAACAATTGCACGCCACTATTTTGCTACAATTTTTTTTTCAAATGTATGCCACTATTGGCACAATTTTTTATCTCTGAGGAGAGTCCGAACCCTGAAATTTTAATAAATTGCAATTCACTGGTTTTAAATACTTCAAACCAACCGATTGGTGCACCAAAGGCAGCAGCAACTCCACAAGCTGCACCTCCAGCAACAAAATCTCTTTTTTCATGATCCTCTCGAAAATACTGGAAGATTCCGAAATCTTTGTTGAAACTCGTGCTCTTTCCTTGAGATATTCCAGCAGCAACGACTGCTCCAGAGTGAATCATTGGTCCTTCCTTGGAAAATTAATTTTATTTAGTTGATCGGAAACCGATAATTAGAGTTTTGAATTTCATTTTAGCTTTGATTTTAAAAACATATATAATACCTTTCCACCGGCTAGACCTCCAACAACTGTTGTTATGACTCCTATAATTTTCACAGCCAAAGTCTTGATCCGCACTACTCGTGGAATTTTGATTCCGTTTAAATAACATTTTACTTGAGGAATGCCACTTCCGGCCGCCACTGGTTCTACGTATGTTACTAAAAGTGCTCCTATTAGGACCACAACTATATTTATAACTAGCCATAATATGTATGGCACTATTAGACAATTTTCTACTGCACACTTATTTACATCTGTAATATCGAATTTAAGGAAAAATAGTTCAGATTTATTTGGTAATTCAAACAGGTTTAAGACTTTTCAAATGGGCCGATCACTACTCTTGAAATCTGTTGTAAAAGCCTTCGTGAAATGTTTAAAATCTTTTGAAATCTTAGAAAGTTGTAAAATTGTTCGTGGCTTTTAGCGACCCTCAGTAATAATTACTAGTTTTTTGGTTTTGTGGCTTTTGGGGTCCGTAAATGATGAAGAAGATTTAAATTTTCATCAGACCTTCTTCATCATTTACGGATCACGAAGCCTCAAAACGAAAAAACTAGAATCTGTAAAATCTTGGAAATCTTCTGAAAACTTGTGAAATATTTTCAAATCTTTTAAATCTTTGTCTTTCTGAAATCTTTGAAATTTACGGAAATCTTTGAAATTTGCGAATTTCGAATCTTTCTTATTTTCATGCATATCGTCCGGATATTTGTCGGAATCCGCAAAAAAATAAATCCATTTTTTTGCTTTGAAAAAAAAAACGATATTTAGAGGTCGCTCAAGCCCCATGAAATTTAGCACGTATTTCCCATAAGAAAAAAAGACGTTATTGTAAATTTTATTCAGAATCGTCAATATTAGCTGAATCGAGTTGAAACTGAACATTTTTCTTCACAATTAGCCATAGAATACGAATAAAATATTACTTTTTAAATATCACCCCCATAAGTCTGTTTTATAGGGTCCCAAAAAAAACCCATAAGTGAAAAAATGGATTTTGCGAGTTTTTGGCGCTAATTATGATTTTTTTTGCGGTTTCTTAAAGGCAAATTGTTTCTCATACATAAAATACTACTTTGTACTGATACATAGATGTTTACATAAATTGTTTAAACAATTCATTATTGTTTATAGCAATTTTCTTTTGGAATAGTTAGAAAGTCGATGTTTTTCCAAAAATTGTCCACTTTTTGTCCAATTTTCAATTAGAGTGAGGTAATACTTAATTAATGTTAACAACCCATTTTTTCACTTATGGGGGTTTTTTTTGGAACCCTATAAAACAGACTTATGGGAGTGATATTTGAAAAGCAATATTTTATTCGTATTCTATGGCTAATTGTGAACAGAAATCCTGAGTTTCAACTAGATTCAGCTAACATTGACAATTCTGAATAAAATTTACAATAACGTATTTTATCTTATGGGCAATATCTGTTAAACTTCATGGGGCTTAAGCGCCCTCTAAATATCATTTGAAAAGGAATGGATTTATTTTTGTGTGGATTGGAATAAATTTCCGGGCGATATGCATAAAAATTCGAATCAAAATATCCAATGGGTTTTCGGACCATCCTAGTGTATACTCACAAGTCGAATAGTGAACCCCTCGAGACTTGTTGTCATTAATTTAATGATCAATTCATCTACTTATTCAAATCATTTTCGATTAATCAATGTCGTTACATGTAGTTTAAATATTTGTAATTATTTATTGATTTGTAACAATTCTTTATTAAGATTGGAACTCGTAGTTTCTTGCAATAGGAGCATATGTAGATCTTCCCAAAAATTGTATTGAAAAGCCTGATATTATTATTATGAACTTTTATAATTATAAAAGGATACATTTTTGCAATAATTTATATTTTACATGCGATAGTGCTTCTATCGAAATGTCGACGTAGCAGGCGATTAGGGCTGTGCAAATTCCTATAAGAAGGAAGATAAACCATCTCGCTAATTTCTTTCTAATTATGAACTTATACCCCTTATTCCTTTCCTCGTCTAAAAGCAAATTATTTTCACACGGATCGTAGTCGAGACTCTATAATATTGAATACTCTTTAAATTTTTTTAACCCAAACATTATTCAGTATAAAGTAAAGAGATATTTATTATTTTCTGAAAATGAAGATTTTTATTGTTATATAATGTGGGAATAAAAATACCTCGTATTTGGTAGAAAGAAAATTTGTTCCTCCTGGATGTATTTCTCCGGTATTTAGTCTTCTAGTCTGACGATTAGAAAGACTTTCGATAATACTGTTAAAACCATAGCTTGAATTTCCTGAGCTTACACTCTGTGAAAGGGAAGTATTTAAAAATCAGTGATTCATTGCTTATCGGTTATTGTTCTATTTTAAAATTAAATACGCAGCATGATTCGCATATAATTTCTCGGATATACTGGAACTCCAGATTCTAACTCTAATCTGTTCTTGAAAGTGGAGAATTTCTAGAATTAAATTCAGATCGATGGTCGCAAAAAAGTCGAAATAGGACTTCAAACTTATTTTTATGTGTGAATATTAATTGCAAAATAAATTTAAGGATTTACAGGGCTCCGTTCGTGAAACTTTTTCTTCTTTTTACGACTTTTTTGAAAAAATGCGACTAATCGACTTTTATCCGTTTTTCTCAGAATTCCACTATACTTTTATACTTTCAATTTTAATCAAAGTCAAACTTTAAAATTAAAATTTTTAACTATAAAAAATTGCACCATTTTAATAGAGAACATTAAAGATGGAATATTTTCTCATTAAAGCTTTATACTTAGAAAATGTTTAATTAATAGCGTTTGAAATTGAAAAACATCTAAATTCGTGAATCCGTATTCAAGGTTTTAATTTTTTCAAATTGAAAGCCTTAATAGTTTTTAACAGACATTTTCAAGTCGAAAACGTTTAAAATCGATTAATTTTTCATTAATTAATTATAATATTCATACTCTTTCCCCAATTCCCCTTTTTCCCATTTTTTAAAGTATTTATCTTTTTGCCCCCGTTTTCAAGAAACTTTCCCCTTTTCTCGCTTTTTCGTTTAAATAAGAACTAAATTAATAGAAACCAATAAGAAAGACCGACTATTTTTGGTTGAAAGTTCATTCTTTTTGGTTAAAAATTCGACTATTTGGTTGAAAATTTAATTATTTTGTTGAAAATTCATCTCTTTTGGTCGAAAATTTAACTGTTTTCTTGAACATTCGCCTTTTTGGATAGAAAATTTATCCTTTTCGATTAAAAATTATCTTTTTTGTTGAAAATTTAACTGTATTCTAAAAATTTGGTTTAAAAATTCATCTATTTTGTTGAAAATTCGTCTCTTTTGATTGAAAGTCCAACTGTATTTGGTTTGTAAATGCAACTGTTCGCTTAAAAATTAATTCTTTTTTTGAAAATGCAACTACTTGGTTAAAAATTCATCTTTGTTGATTGAAAATTATCTATATGTTAAAAATTCAACTTTGCAGGCTGATTATTCAACTGTCTTCTAAAAAATCGTCTTTTTGGTTTGAAAATTCCAATATTTGGTTGAAAATGCAATTGTTTTTGGCTGAGGTTTAATCTCTTTTATTTGAAAATTCGACCATTTGGTTGAAAATTCATACATTTTGTTCAAATGTCGTATTTTTGGTAAAAGATGTAACTGTTTTGTTAAAGATTTATCTTTTTGGATAAAAAATTTGTCGTTATGAATTGAAAATTTATCTTTTAGGGTGGAAAACATCTTTTTTTGTTGAAAATTAACTTTTTTTTTAATTCAACTATTTTGTTAAAAAATCGTCTCTTTTGATAAAAATTTCAACTATTTGGTTCTAAATGCAACTTTTTATTTGACAATTATTTTTTAATTCTACTATTTGGTTGAAACTTCAATTACTTTGTTAAAAATTCGTCTCTTTTACTTGAAAGTTCTCTACTATTTAGTTACAAATGCAACAGTTTTGTTAAATTGTTTTTTTTTTTTTAATTCAAGTACTTGATTGAAAATTCATCTTTCCAGGTTTATAGGTAAACTGTTTTCTAAATTAATCGTTTCTTTAACTTGAAAATCAAATCTTTTGTTAAAAATTCGTCTATTGGTTAACAATTCAACTACTTTGTTCTAAATGCAATATATTTCGACTTGAAATCTTAGGAATTTAAAGCGTTTCATATTGAATTCAATATTGTATCTATATTAATCTTATTTAAAAGAATTTATTCCCCTATTTTCGTAAAAAATAACCATATTTTCCCTGTTTCGAGAACATTTTGGACTCTAATCTGATTTGTTAAAAAATTTAAAGTATGAAGTCTCAAATTTGAAGCCCTTATTGTTGAGTAATTTCAAGTTTAAAATGTTCAACATGAATGTTCCTGAATTTTAAAATTAATGTAAATTATAAACTTCTCTCGTTAGAAAATAATCCTAGTTGACAAGTTTAACAGTTCAGAAAGAATCGTTTTAAACCCAGATGAAAAATCCTTCAAGCTAAATGGCTCTTGTTAAAAAAATGTTTTAACTTCAAAGTTTATTTTGATTGTGCAGAGATTATTTGAAAACCAATGAAAATTATGCACTCTATATTCATAACAAGTTATTATTTCAGTCATTCGGTGTCTGATTCGGCTTTTTTCGAAATTTCATGCCACTTTCTTTGTAACTTTATGCATCTAAGGCGACTAATTCTAATGATGTAATCTCCATATTTGTAAGCATATATTTTGAACAAATAAAAAATTAACCTCTTTTAACAATAAAAAGTTGGATATATATTATACAAAGTTCTTAATTTGATTCTTATGAATCAAATAGTTGTTTGACAATTATTGTGCAAAATATTGTTTATGGCATAATCAAGTTGAATTTCAGTTGTGAATTGTTTGTTTTTTAATGAAGATAAAGAGAGAACATTTTTGAGGTTAGGTTCATGTGTCAAGTATATAAAGAAAAACGAGAAGAACTAAAAGATTGAAGTGACAATAGTTCTTACCCGAAACCTGACATTGATACTATCGTGTGAATATGATGGAAAATTATTTCGAGGTGTATTTCTAGGCTTAAGGAGTCTTTCTCTGTCATCTCGATCTCGACTGTCATTCAGGCTGGTCTCACTAACAGCGTCATTAATTAGAAGAGGAGATGTTGTTGGAGTCGACATTGCACTAAATTCACTATTTTATTATTATTACTATTTAATAATCACATTTTAAAATAAATATCTTCTTGGTGACTTCTTTGTGATGTGATGTTTTGCGAGACACTGCACTGAGTGAATTCACGCCAGTCCAATGCTTGCGTGTTTTGGCGATAAAGAACGTAAAAACCCCTTTGTTGCCAGTGGTCAGTGGTCACGTGATTTCTGAATTACTCATCTCAGTACTCCCCCAGATTCCGGAAGCTGTGGTGTATTCCGTAACAGTTTTGATAAAAGAACTTTTATTACACAAGCACGATAAAAACTTATTTAACCATTGAAGACAAAATAAATCAAAAGTGAGAAGATAAAATTGCAAATCTAACCTAAAAGTCTTCGATTTCTTTTTAACAAAAAGATTAAAATTGACAACAAAGATCTTTTGAAATTTTACGTAGATAATTAGGTTGACCAGACGTTCTGAATTATCAGGACATGTCCTGGTTTTTTGTCGCTGGCCTGGTTTTCTGATTTTTTGTGCTATGTCCTGATTTTTCTCAAATGTGACTTTTCAATTCAATTTCAAGAACTCAACGTGAGTGGAATTTTACTAATATTTAAAAGAAAGGAAAACGTTATATGACGCGATATATCAGGGTGCACAGTCTTCCCCTTTTTTTCTTAGTTTCCCCTTTTTTCCCCTGTTCTAAAAAAACTTCTCGTTCCCTTTTTCTCTTTAAATATACGATATTTGAAAATAAATAATTAAAACAATTATAGCACTTAAATAAATTATTTATGGATAAATAAGGTACCAATAACATTAAAAATATATAGTACTTTTCAACAGGTTGTGCGAATTAATAAATTTATGTATCGAGACGGGGAAAGTCCCAGACGATTGGAAAAAAGCGATTATCGTACCAATATACAAAAGAAAGGGAGATAAAAACAACTGCAGTAATTACAGAGGTATCAGCCTACTAAGCACCGTAAGTAAAATATACTCAAAAATACTTATTCGTAGGGTAATGGAAATCACAGAAGAAAAAATATGGGAAGTCCAAAGTGGATTTATGCCAGGAAGATCATGTACAGATCAGATATTTAGCCTAAGACAGATCACAGAAAAAAGCTTGAGAGTAGGAAAGAAAGTTTTCTGTGCATTTATTGACCTAGAAAAAGCATTTGACACGGTAAATAGAAGTAAACTTTGGGAAGTTCTTAAAGAATACGGAGTAAATGGAGGGCTCCTGCAAGCAATAAAAACAATATATACAGGTAGTAAAGCGAGCGTAAGGGTAAACGGGAAACTGAGTGACTGGTTCGATATTACGCAAGGCGTGAAACAAGGATGCGTTATGTCCTCGTGGCTATTTATCATATTCATGGATAAGTGTCTAAGAACTGCACTCTTCGACGAAGAAGGTGTAGATCTCCAAACAGTTAAGGTACGTGGGTTAGCTTTCGCAGATGACAAGATTGTTATGGCAGAATCAGTCGAGGACTTGCAAAGAATGTTGAATAAACTTCATACAAGCATGAAGGACATGGGACTCAAAATTAACGTAAATAAAACAAAAATCATGGTGTTTGAGGGAAAGAGTGAGAAAACAATGTGCAACATTGTCCTAAATGATGAGAGATTAGAACAAGTTGACAAGTACGTATATCTAGGTAGTCTATTCACTAGCGACGGAAAAATAGATGGGGAGTTAGATAGGCGCATAAATAAGGGTAAACAGGTTATCGGTAGAGCAGGGTCCATCCTAACAAATAAAAACATATCAAAAAAAGCTAAAATGGCCATACACAATTCTATATTCGTACCGACTGTACTATACGGTAGCGAGACATGGACCTGTCAAGAAAAGGACAGGAGTAAAATTAACGCGATCGGCATGAAACCTCTGCGCATAATATGCGGGAAAACACTAATGGACAAAGTCCGAAACGAGACAATCCTCAAAGAATGTGGTGCAAAAGAGACAATAGTTGACACATGGGAAAGAAATCAGTTAAGATGGTTCGGACATCTGGAAAGAATGAAAGATGAACGACTGACCAAACAAGTGTATAAAGGTAAAGTAAATGGCAGAATGCCCAGGGGTAGACCGCCAAAAGAATGGTTAGAATCTGTAAATGAGACATTAATCCGTAGAGACATAAGAAGCCATAGGAACACAAGAGCTTGCATGAAAAAATGCATGGACGTGAAGGAAGCTAGAGTAGTATGCCAGGACAGAAAAGTGTGGCGACAAATAGTTTGTAAACAGAGTGACAGTAGAATGAATGACGCCTGAAACAAAGATCTTGGATACTAATGGGCCCAAGTGGAGAACCATACATAACAATTCTGTGAGGCTCTTCACTTGGGGTGATCGCTAGAGAGATTGATCAGCAACCTGGGTCGGAGCAGTGTTGCGGAGTAAACGTGTCATTTAAATAAATAACACGAGAATTCCAGATCAATCTAAAATATATATACCTAACACTTATATACCTATCCACCTCATACCTATATTCCTACCTACCGTATACCTATATACCCATATACACACTACTATTCTCCAACCGAGCAAGTCACGCCCACCCCGAAAGGGAAATGGCTTAATGGTATAATAAAAAAAGAGAAGGCTGGAGTGAAAATGCTAAAGCAAATCAAATCGTTGGAGCTGAGGGAAGAAAAACTTGTGGGTTGGCATTCGACAAAAATTAAAAAAAATGTAAATCAGTAAAATTTAACGATTCAAAATTCAAAATATTTCCTATTGGTTAAAAAATTATGACGAATTTATTATATTTACAGCTTTTACTAGTAAACAATAATTAAAAAATTGCGAAATTTAAAAATAAATTTTTTGCGCCGTAACAAGTTTTTTGAAAATGTGCAAAACCATATTTTTTGGATTGAGTCATATGCACACATTTAAAAAAAAAGTTGAATGTGTCGAACCTGAAATTTATTCAGCTTGAACCAAAGAAACATTTTATAAATAATAATAAAATAATAACATGTTTCTTTGGTTCAAGCTGAAGAAATTTCAGGATCGAATCAATCCAAAAAACATGTTTTCGTACATTATTAACACATTTTAAATAAGGCAAAAATTTTTGTTTAATTCAAAAAGTTTTCAATTGTAAATTTAAAAAAGAGAACAGAAGATATTAACCGATTTCAAATTTTTTTCTTTACTTTTTTTTTTGATGTCGGACCACAAATAGTTATCCCTCAGCTCAAACGATTCGATTAATGTTTGCATTTTTATTTCGCTCTTTTGAAGAGTGTAGTTTTGAGTTTACATTGAAAGTATTAATTATAGTAAGGAAGAAATGACAAATCTTGGAAAGAAATATTTATGAGAACAATGTTCAATACATCAAAATTGTGTATTTAACTAATTTTATTTTTTTCTCGGACTTTTTTATATCACTGTGAATGGATTTCTGACGACCTACGTATATCCAATTTTTAAAAATAAATTTTTAATGGCAGAAATCATAGAAAAATCATTGAAAATTATTAAAAAATATAACATTTCTTATGAAAAGATTGTTTGTTCTTTTCGACATATAAAAATAATATAATATATTCCGTTAAAAATTTAACTACTTAGTTGAAAGTAGAACTACTTGGTTAAAAATGCATTTTGTTGTTGTTGATTATTCATCATTTAAATACAACCTTTTCTTTTTGGTTGAAAATTTAACTATTTTGTTGATAATTCATGTTTAATTGGTTGAAAATTAGTTTTTTTTTTTAATTCAAAGTTCATTTTTTAAATTGAAGATTTATCATTATAGTTGAAAATTCATTTCTTTGGTTAAAAATTTAACTCTTATGTTACAAAAAAATTTTCTTTGAAATTTTTTTTCTAGGCTGTCTCTAGTAAGGTCTAGTGTAAGATCTAGGTACAATTATTTTCCATGTCGCCTACCATAATTTTATTGTCATATTTTTTGTTTTTACATAAGTAATTTCTCATTCTTAGACATCAACAAAAATTAACAGTTTTGAGCATGTAAAGGCCTTGAACCACGAGTTAAACATATTTTTCAATTATAAAAAATTGTAAATTTATTTTTAAACCAAAGGAAAGAAAATAGGGAAGTGAGAAAACCAAAAATGAATTTTTTTGCCAGCCTAGTATTCACAGGGTTCTAAAATTTGCCCCCCCCCCCCAAGCTCAACCTGGCTACGCCGCTGATAAGATAAACAAATTTTTTGGCTAAACTTTCAAATATGCGTATCCCTTTATCTTTATTGTTAAGTGATATATTTAAAGGCCAATTTATTCTGACATTCAGCGCCAGATAAAAAAATGTTTACACGGGTCTAGGGTGTGTATACTGTATACTTATACAATAAATCATTGTGATTATATAATTTATTTGAGCACATATTATATAAATACATATAAAAATTCGAATGCGAAGCGCGAGTATTGTAATGAGAATGTGTTCCTTAAGGCCGATATAGAGCCTCAAGTAAATTTTTTTTTGTATGTAAAATCAGAACAAGTTTAACCATCCGTTTATTCAAATAGCAGATTCTAATAGTTAGTAAAAGTTGTACCTGCCCAACAGTGGCAAACCCCGAAAACTTTAGTTCGATCGGATAATAACCTGTTTTTTGTAGGTACTGTTTTTTTTAGTGAATAATAATTTGAAATTATGAAATAAAAGACAAAACGAAGTGTCTACTCGTATAGCCGGCCGGGCAGTATAATATAGTGAATATAGTCAATAGTGGCATGAATGGTGACAATTTTGTCCACCGCACCCTCCTTTTCCAGCTCCCCCAATCATTTTGCAAGATTTTTACCTTTTTTGAAAAATTTTTAGATCTTTAACACAGTATATCCCTGGGATTTACGGTGTACCAAAAACTGTATTTTTATAGAAAATTCAACATAATGGTTTAGCCCATAGGAAAATGTTTCTAATTTTCCTAATTTGAATTTCCAAATCCATACACAAAACAGAAGATATTATTCAATCGAACTAAAATTTGGAGTGCTTACTATAATGTTGGGCAAACACAACTTTTACCCAATATTAGAATCCGCTAATCGAAAAAATGGGTTTTTCGCCCTAATAATGTATTAGGGTAGATCGAAAAAACAATATTTTATAAATTGAAAACGCGTTAGCACTGAAAAGTTTCTTTTTGGGTCCTTTATAACGTGTATAAAATTTGAAACGAATCGATTGATATCTTGCCATTGGGCAGAGTCGAAATAGAATAAAAAAAATGTTTAATCGCAGAGTTTTGGAAAAATCGTGTATGTTATTTTTGTTTCTTACTCTGCATAATATGCCTAATTTTTACAATTTTTTTCCTTCAGATTTTTCATTTGAGTTTATATAGAAGAATTTAAATTTTGTATGGAGACCTGAAAAGGAAAAAAAAATCTAGAAGCGCCAAAAATTATAAATAATTTTTTTTCAGCATAGAAAAACATTCTCATGTTGAAAATGTACTTCGAAAAAAAATTGAGAAGATCAGATCATTAAAAATGACGAGTTGCTGAATTTTTGAAATTAACTCGTCATTTTTCACGATCTGATCTTCTCAATCAATTTGTTTGGAAATACATTTTAAACATAAGAAGTTTCCTCTATGCCGAAGAAAAATTATTTATAATTTTTAGAGCTTCTAGATTTTTTTTTTCATTTTCAGGACTCCATAAAAAATTAAATTTCTCCAAAGCTCTGCAATTAAAAATTTGTTTAAATCTATTTCGACTCCGCCCAACCGCAAGATATCAATCGATACATTGCAGATTTTATACACCTTATAAGGGACCCGAAAGGAAACTTTTCAGTTCCAAGGCGTTTTCAATTTATAAAATTTTGTTTTTTTAATCCACCCTAAAATGTATGCATTACCCTGTGCTCGCGCAGTGGGCAGATACAGAAACACACTGATATTATTGTTTATCACAGACAATTAAATAGGTATATTCTATTTTATGAGTTTTACTTTAAAGTGCTATTATCAATACCTAAAACATTTCCTAGAATCTTTGATCTTTTAAATTCCTAATTTCCAAAAAGAGAGTAAAAAGTGTATGAAGAGATTCAAGTCTTGCATTTTCCTGAACTGGGATGTCTACAAGATTACAAACTAAATCTACAAGATGGGGAATATCACAATCCAATTTTGAAATATCGATATGGGCCTCATTGAGTCTTTCCTCGACTTCAGCTGGCCATTGCTGAAGAAGGGTGTCTATATCAGGAAAACGTGTTTTCAATTGAACTGTTAGGGGATTTTTTCTGCTGTGCAATTGGCCCATATCTTCTATCCATTTATCTATCGCCTTTCCATTTTTTTCTGCATCTTCAACTCTTTTTACTACCGAATGTCTGACAGCACTTGCACTTTTGCTCTGACTTCGCAATTGTAGATGTAAAACTGCTGGTTCTGATTGGTTTGTACATGGTTCATCCAAAACTGCCAATCCAACTTTATCTAATACCCCATCAGGTCTTGGAATTTTTATAAAAGCGTCTATATCTCCAACTGCTGGTATATAATCTGGGATGAATGGTATTAATTTGTAATTTAATTCAATTTTCTGTGGAGAGTATCTGGAAGAGAATTTTGAAAAATGTATTGTTTTCATTTTGAATGTAATGAGCCTTGGGAATTTAAAAATTGAACCTTATTATGTTTTGAAAAAGCTCCTTGACTTCTGTCGAAACCTGCAAATCTTCAAATTGCTTTGGATCGTAAAAGTCAATAGTTTTTGCTGTTGTTCCTTGAATATCATCTTCGTCTGTTTCATCGCTATCTGAAAGATCGCTTTCGACATTCATTGGTTTTGAAAAACTTGGTTCCTGATCGGAGAGTCTAAAAGAAAAAAAAAATTATTGGTATGGTCTTATTTTTCTACAGTCGTAAAATCTTTAACATTGAATAGTTAATAAATTGAATGTATTTGAAATTGAATTACCCTTTCTTGACCTATTTCGGAATTTGTCACCTATTTTGGAAATTTGTCACCTTTTCCAGCTTATTTCAATAATAAATGTTTAATGCGTTTAATGATTACGTTGCAGAATCGATAGCGGACTAAATATTTTGTTTGATATACTTTTGAAAAATAACATATTTCGTTGATCACCGATTGTGTATAGACCGCGAAGTGATTCAGTGGGATTATTTCGTATTTTATGACTATTTAATTGTCTGATGTGTTTGAATATCGCTCACATAAAAAGTGTATAAAAAACAAAGTTCTATTATCAGTTTAACTAATAAAATATTAATAAGCATTGATTTGAATATTCATTTTACCTATAAAACTTTTTTTGTCACCTATTTTTCACCTATTTTTGAGAAAAAAGTTCACCTTTTCACCTTTTTTAACGAGAATAGGTTTTATAATGACTGGGAATAGTTACAAATGTTGCGATGGTTTCAAATTTCCAAAATTTCTATTTGGATTATAATTTCTAATACTGCTGTTTTTTTATTTAAATATTTTCTATTTATTAGCTTTAGATTTAAATCATTTGAAAGCTGAATAGTTTAAGACTGAATTTCATTAAAATTAGAATACTTTAAAATCTTACTGCAAGTAATTCTTTCAATTTTTAACAATTAAAAATTTGAACTGTTTAAAATTTGTCTAGTTTTAAACTTTAGTTTATTCTAACTTTATGGCTTTTAAGTGGGATGTTTTTAAATTTGAATTCTTTTATATTAAATTTTTAACGATTCTGAATTCGAATCCTTTCAATTTGAATTCCTTCACAGCAGAGTTGTTTCAACTGAATTGATTGATTTCAAATGTTAAGAATTGAAAATTTCAAATTCGTTCAATTAAAAATTTTAAAATTTTCAAAAACGAATAATTTTAAATTTCTTTCAATTGACTGGCATTCTGTTAATTTGTTTTGTGTTCAATTCAATGATCTTAAATTTGAATCAATTCAATTAAAATATTTACTTTCATATTTTAGTAAGAAATTGAAAATGCTGTTGATTGAAAATTCTGTGGATTTCAAACTGAATTCTATTTTTTGTATACCTATAATGTATTTTAAACTTCACATGACTTAAAACTTAAATTAATTCAGCTTTTAAACATTAAAATTTTGAAATTATTACAAATTTGAATTGCAGTATTCAATCGTTTCAAGATTGATTTGCTCAAATATAAATTATTTATAATTTAACCCTTAACGGTCAAACGGGGTGTCTCACACCCCACGGGCTTTCCGATTTTTTTCCGGTTGTCTACGTTTTTTTCAAGTATTTTTTGTCGAATAATTAAATTATCACTGAGGCTTTGAGATAGTTTTTTCCTATTTTGTATTGTTTCAACATCACTCATGACTTTTTTTCAGACTAAAATGTCTGAAGGTGTATTTGGAGGTTTGGGCGTTAAGGGATAAACTAAATTTCTAAATGGTTCCAAATTTTAATAATTCTTGAAAAATTTTAATTCACGTTCTAAACCAAAAAAGAATTTCTAACAAAAAAAATTGTAGGTAATAAACTTTCAAACTACAATTGTTTTTAAATATTAAATATTTGAATTCTGTTTGATTGCAAATTTGAATTGATTTCCTCCAAATGTAAATTATTTCTAATCTAATAAAAGTTCGAAACAATTCTAAATTTGAATAATTTTGAGAAAGTTGTAATATTAAAGTTCTAAAACGAAAGGAATGTCTATAAAAAATATGGCTGCATCTAGTCGTCTCGAAAAATTCGGCGAGTTGGAAAAGGGGATGGACTGACTAGTCGTCCCGAAAGACTAGTCCCGAAAACTCGGGGCGACTAACCAAGCATTATGAAAAATATTTGACTACTCATCCCGAATTTCGGGACGACTAGACACTTCGAAAAAATATACGTTTATAAACTACAATTTTAGTAATCCTAATTTTACGGAAACAAATACAATTAAAATAAATTAAACAATAATCTTGATATAAAAATTGGTCCTTTTCAAACTGAATTCTCACATTGAATTTCCTCGAGTTTAATTATTGAAAATTTTAATTATCAGCAATTTAGAATATATTTATAATGATATACCTTCGACTAAAATTAAGTTTTTCTCGTGGCGAATTTACATCAAGAATTGAATTGTCTCTGGAAAGAGTTCTCGAATTTCTTCTTTTAGCAGAAGGTCTTCGAATAATAGGACTTTTGATTTCTTCTGCATTTCGAACCACAATACTTTCATCAAATTTCGTAAATGCCGAAATGTTGTGCGTATCTTCCTCCTCACTACTGTCTCTAATATCCCTAATATTCATAGCTGTTGCTAACAACAATTAAATCGATTATTTCTCACACTTTAATTTAAAAAATGCTATTAAAATTGTCGCATTTTAGGTTTTTATTACTTATTAAAACCAATATCGAAGTCTTGAATATAGAATTGCAAATACTTTGCACTTGATGGGAAACTCAGATTGGAATGCTTCATGCCGTCATGCTACAAACTATTGTGACACTTTACTGACGATTGTTTGTCTCTACAAGGTTTCCTTGGTTACGTTCCACTTTGGTGAATTCTCAGCTGTTTTTCAAATTAGTCCTGTTTAGGTTTAGATCACTTTTATTTTTATCCGTTTATTGTTAAATATAAGTTTTTATCAACTACTAATAAATATAATAAATAAAATGTTGATTATATTTTTACAAGCATAATTTTATTTTCGTTTAAAAACACTAAAATTTCATAGTTTACTTTAAAGGTTTGATATTAAGGTCCTTGAAAATTTCTTATGATGGACAATGATGAGGTAAATTTAATTAAATTTTAAACATTAGCATGGTTTTAATTCCGTTTGACAATTTACACTTCTGATATTTCTTACCTCAATTTTATGAGTGCTTTCAAGTGTAAAATTATTTTGCATTTCATTTTTTTTCGATTTGACGTTTAAATCTGTCTCTTAAAAATAGTTCTGTCACGAAAATCTCGAAAGCATTGTTGTCGCTTTTCTACAATGCCGATTGCAGGTAATTTGAAAATGTTGAAGAAAGGAATGTTGCCGAATTCACACACATAATTAAGAATATTCAGTTTCAGTTGAGGGGTTAAGAAGAATGTCACATTTATGATGTGCATGATGCAAATGAAAAAATTTAAGATAATTTAATAATGTCAAAATTTGTTCAACCCTAACCAGATGCATATTAAGGAGGATTAAAATTTGTATTAGTCATGAGCAAAAAGTAACTTTATTTTCAAGTATCAATCAAAAATTATATTTTTCTAACAGGTGAAAATTTACCATTTTTCAGTATTTTCATTGCATTATTTAAATTCAAATCATTGTTTTTTTTAAACCAAAACTTACCTCCTAAGGTTAATTTTGTCGTGTACTATCAAAAATTAGATATCTATTTGTACTTAATTTAGACTGGGTTTCAATACCTCCGAGATGGCTATTTGTCAGGAAAATATACAGAAAAATCTGAGATTTACATATTTTTTAAATCAGTCCTTTATCTAATTACCCTACATATTTCGCGTTGGTCTCAAGCTTTTTATCCTAAAATAAAAATTTTGAATAATGCTCAAAAATCGGTATTTTGAGGTTTGGCATTTGTTTACGACTAAAATAGGTTGAAGTTGGTTTTATTGACAGAGCTAAATTAAAATTTTGAAGTATTTGGTTTTTTAGTACCATAAAATTCTCAAAATAACGATTTTGAATATTGCTAAAAATTACTATTTTGGGGTTTGCAAATTTGGTACGACCAGGTTGAAGTTGACTTTCGTTATTCGACAGAACTAAATTTGAATTTAAAATATTTGTTTAATTTAATTTTCTTTACAAAAAATGTAATTAATTACAAATTTACCAATCAAAGTGTTCAATTAATGAGTTCTGTAAATTAAGTGACTTATAAAAACCAAAAATTTATAAACGTTCGTTATTTTGACATCTTTGAAGCTTGAAAATGCTAAACTTTTTAAATAATTTATTTACATTATTTTCAACCTTCATTGCAAGAAATGAACACTGTTACCTACATATACAAATAAAGTTATTGCATAGTTGAAAAATATTTAATTTTTTAAGTAATGTACGGAAGTGATTTTGGAAGTAGATTTATACAATTTATCTGTTTTAAATACCCTGTAGATAGAGTAAACCCCGTAATTTCCCCACTTTTCTTCGTTAACAGATATTCATTATTCATCTCGAAAAATATGGAACTACTTTAAAGTGACGAGTTTTGAAGTTACAAGATAAAGATGTAAAAGGGAGCTCAAATTTTTAATACAAGCAAAAATTAACCATTTTTTGAAAGCTTTGGTTTCCAAAAATAGTTATTTTAATTTAGATAGTGGAATGAAAATAAAGAAAAATAGCTCGAAAAACCTATATAATATTATTATACTGAAGTATCAAAATTTAAAAAAAGAGGCCACAACCCTGGTGGAGCTGAATGAACTTCAAATGAAAGGTGTTTGTTTATGCGATTTTCTGGTGAATTATTTATGGTTCCATATTATCCCACGAAAGTTTTTTTTAATAAACTTAAAATCATCGTCTGAGTATCTTTAATTTTAAAAAAAGATTCCAAGTATTCACAAATTTGAACAATAAACAATAAAATTAATATATAAAATAGCAATAAAATCATTATTTTTTTGGACAATATTGACCATTTTTGAACAGTTTCAGGTTATATTAACATTTTTCACAGGAAATCGGTTGTTTTAAACAAAAATCATTATAGATTCTGATAAAGATTTACAATTCTGATTTTTTCTCGTTATGCTATGTTATTGTTTTTCGTCGGATATTATTGGTATTTTGAATAAAAACTTATTAGTTTTTAAATAATATTTACAATTTTTCAACATCTTTAGGTTGGTGTATTTCACCTGAAATTTGTATTTTTAACCAAAAATAATTAGATTTAAATCCAATAACTTTTGTTTAAAATAATCAAATTTACAAGCTTGAACAATTTTGGATTATGTTATAGTGTTTTTCGTCGGAGATTTTAGTTGGCGTTTTACTTAGAAAATTGGAACTTTATCCAAACAAAAATCGGTTATTTTGAACAAAAATCATTAAATTTCACAGA
This sequence comes from Andricus curvator, assembly GCA_932195095.1. Lineage (NCBI taxonomy): Eukaryota > Metazoa > Arthropoda > Insecta > Hymenoptera > Cynipidae > Andricus > Andricus curvator. The sequence goes on along the minus strand of CAKNYM010053182.1, from coordinate 255,749 downwards.
ATATTCACAATTTGGAACAATTTTTTGTTATGTTATGTTGGTGTTTTTCGTATAAAATTATTGTAATTTGTAATTAAAAAGTTATATTTTAAATATGATTTACAGTTTTGAAACAATTTAAGGTTAGGTATGATATTAACATTTTTCACCGTAAATCTGTTATTTAAAACAAAAATCATTCAATTTCACAGAAGATTCACAATTTTGAACAATTTTTTTTATGTTATGTTAGTGTTTTTCGTTGAAAATGGATATTTTTAATAAAAAAATCATAACATTTTTGAGATTATCATTATCCTTTAGAGTCATTAAATTCGCAATTTTTGGACAATTTTTGGTTTTGTTGACATTTTATATCGGAAGTCGGTACTTTTAATGAAAATAAATCATTGGATTTCAATGATACACATTTTTGAACGATATCAGGTTATGCTCGCTTATTCAACAGAAATGGGTAATTTTAAACAAAAATCATTATAGGTTTAAATGCAAAAGTTTGATTGTCCATATCAAATTGTTGAAAAATATTATATAATAATTCTGAAGTTAAGATATCAATTTTCATCAATTGTCCTACATATTTTCGTTCCTTTGCTATTATTTTAGATAATAGATACTCCTAAATATGAAAATTTTGCATTAAAATTATTTTATATTTTAATTTGAAAATTGCGTTATACAAAAAAAAATCGCGCGTGGCTCGCGTGTTTGTTTTTTTAGTAATTTTAAAGTTAAACCTTCGTTACTGAGCTTTCCTTCAATTAAATGATCCTTTTTCAATTTTATCATAGTTTTTGTCTATAACTACATAAACATGTGTTTAGACAATTATAAAATTTTATCATTATAAAAATACTTATACCATTCGTCAAATGCAGAATCAAAATTAATTCTTTTAATAGTTTTTTCCCATGAAAATACAACTGAAAGAAACAGGTTCAGAATCGTTGTTATAAAATGAAAATACCAACTTGCAAAAGTAATATTCTTTTATTAAAAATATGAAAAATTAGTAAAATTGACATTTTCAACACTGCTTCCGCAGACTTTACATTGTTCAATCCTCACACAAAAGGTAACACTCGTCTCAATAAAAATAGGTACACGAAAATCCGTCTTCCCAAAAGTGTTTACAAAAGATAACCAAATGCTCTTGTTGAATCAGCAGCAAGTGATAACAAAAGTTGTAAAAATTGTTAGCAAGACCACGCCTAAAATTAAAATAATCCAATTTCGATCCAAATCTTCAGAGCCAGATATTGTTTCAAGTTTCTCAATAATCATTTACACGTCCTGAATTAATGTTTGGAGTTCGTTACATGGTTCGATCAAACTCGGAAAGGTAAAAATGATCAAATGGTAAAATCGAAAAGAGACGTAAAAATAGTTTTCTACCAGAGAAAAATCTTTTTTTCAAAATTATTTTTGCAAATCAGTACTAAATTTTCCGCAGGAGAAAATTATTAGGTCTCCTTTTTATCCCATTTTTACCATTTGTTGAGAATATTCCGTCTCTCTACCAAAATCGAAAATATTCATTCCTCTAATAAACGTGAATGAATCTCTAGATTCTCGAGGACGTTTGAGCTTCTTTTCAAGATCATGTATTATTATTCACGATAGTTGAGATTTTATATGGGATATTTTCCATAGACATGGCCACTTCTAGTTTTTCGAATTAGCCAATGCTGTGACTTCTTTACTTTTTTCAAATTTCTCCAACCAGATTGGGTACTTTCCGAGTATTGAGAATTGTTGTCACTCTGGTTTGCAAAAATTGAGGATGTGCTCGAATTTGTTCTGTGAGAGTAATCGTGTTTGTAAATATAATTTTCTCTTCGTGGACTTTCACCCTCTTCGGAAAAATACTCGTCTCCTCGGTCATGATAATATTTTATTGCTTTTGATATCAAAGATCGAGGGAGATGGTAAATTGGGTCATCTGGAAAATCCGCAGAAATTCTGGAAAAGAAATTTATTTTGTGGAAAAAAACGAATATTTATTAATTAAATTAGGCAGATATTATGAATTATACTGAACATCGATTGTCAAATATGAAATAATTCAAATTTCAATTTGCAATTATTAATTCAAATTTCAATTTACGTTTCTGTTCTTTTATGCGAAAATCCATTGTCTTCGTCTTCTTTAGCACATTTGGCTGAAAGGAAAACAAGAACGCCTAGGAATGCGCAGATAATAAAAAAGGCTGCAAAATCAGCTGTGACATGCTTAATTGAAGACGGTGTTCGAATTTTGGAATTTTCGATGTTCTCAACTTCTATGTTGGACGTAAGAAGCCGGGGAAGTTCATTGATAAGAATATCCTGTATATTCACAAAACGTTTCATTATAAAATACTTGAAGATTCAAAAATGTTTTTCCATTTATTTATGATTATTGAGAATAATAATTAATTCTACTGATTTTATATTACGTATTTTAATTTAGACAGGTCTTAAAACTTAAATGCAGTCTTAAATGTCAATGTTTAACTCACGTTTTTTGTAATTTTAACCCTATAAATTTGTATTGCTTAAAACTTGAATGTTTTCAGTTTGTATACTTTTTGAAGGAATACTTGAAAATTTTTATTTTCAAATCGAAATATACTACTTTGTAAACTCTCCAATTTATTGTCACATTCAAAACGTTACTTTTTGCCTGAATACTTGATAATTTTCGAAGGGTCTCATCGTCCCAAAATTTGGGATGAGATTTGAATACTCATCCCGAATTCCGGGACGATGAACACTTCGTTTTCAGTGTTAGTGCTTTTAGTTTTTTTTTTCGAATTGAGGTTTTGCTTATTTTAATTAATTATTGTAAAAATATATAATTTCATGGTGAAGATACTTTTACTGATAAAATATATTTTTGCCAGGAATGGATTGTATAATAGTAAATTAAGTAAGACATAGAAAACTTACTCGAAGGAAGGCAAATACATTTCGAACTATGAGCTGAAGGAGGTAGTACATATCTCTGAGGTTGTTCATTTTGAGTTAGGCGCGAATCAATCTTGCTTATCAAATTAAATTCTAGAAGCTCAAACTTCTGTTCGAAGTTGGTAAAACACTCTTTAAATTTATCTCATTTCTTACCGAAAAAATCGCGTTTGACAAAGCGAACTGCCCAAAATTTGACAAAGACTTCAAAAGCCCAGTGCTAAATGTCATGTTCGCTATCAATCGCATGTGAATGATTTGAATATAGGAATGTACAAAAATAAGGTTCGAATTCCTTTTTTTTCGAATTATTTTTGGTACTAAATTTTTTCCTTGGCAGATAGACGTGGTCATTTATGTATTTTACAGGATGTCCATCAACTGGGAAAATCGGGAAATAGTCGGGAATTGAAATAATACGGGGAAACCCCGGGAGTTGACCGAGAATACAAATTTGAAACGGGAATCACGTTTAAAGTTTTCGAAAATATATTTTTTATTAATCGTGATAATAAACATAAATAATCTTTTTCGAATAGTTACTGTTTAAAATGGTAATGAATATGATAAAAGAAAGTATTCGGAAATTATAACATTTCAAAAATCTTATAAAAATTAAGAATAATGTTTACGCTATGAACAAATGGTATTCTTTAACACATATCATTTAATTAATAATAAATTATTATGAAATTCTATTCTGTTGCGCAAGGCCTTTTTAGTTTGAATCCTTTCATAATTTTTGGAAAGTGTTAAAAAAAAATTTTTTCAAATAAACCTTATGTTCTATTTTTCAAATTAGGGCCAGTGGCGGATTTAGGTATTTGCCGCCCCTAGGTTAACGGAAATTTGTCGTCCTTAGGCTAATAGAAATTAACTACTCGATTTTGAATCCATAGTAAGACCAGAGATGGTAAGACATCGCATATCGCACGAAAATTCTGCCGCCCTGCAAACTTTGCCACCCTAGGCTGCAGCCTGTGTAGCCTATATCGGAAATCCGCCACTGATTAGGGCATACAAATAAGTGATATTTTTAATAATCTTGTAAGATTATTTATGGCTATTAAATAAAGATTCGTCGTCAATTCCTTTTGTGATTTTTTTTCAATAAAAACTAGAAATATAAATATTTTTGAGTTTTGCTGCACCAAGTTATTGTCTTAAGTGTTAAGATTATTGATGAAAATGATACTTTAGGGACCAGTGAAAATTAATATAATTAGATTATAATAGCTTCAGACGTATGGGAAATATTGTACAATTTCAATGTCTTAATTATCTCCGTATAGGTTTACTTAACATGACAGTTGTTATTTTTCATGAAAATATATTTGCTTAATTATTTTTAGTGTTCTATTTGTTAAATGATTCTTAGATATAATTTAAAAATTTGTTTGTATTGTACTTAAATATTGTTTAATTATTGAAGAGTGATTACAAAAAATCAATATAAAATTATTTATTTTATTACTAAATGAATCTTGCATTAACTATGTTTTAAACACATGTAATCTCAATTAAACTGTCATTATAAAGGCTCAAAAATAGTTTTTTAAATCACTTTTCAATAATTAATCAATAATTAATCACTAATACCAAAACAATTAAAAATGTTATATAAGAATTATTTACCAATTAGAATACCAAAAAATTAAAAAAAGATATGTTTATAAAAAAATGAAAACTGTAATGTTAACTTAATCTACCCAGGTAAAGAAGACATCGAAATTGTATTACATATATATGTGTAAAAAATGTTCTCGTGTGCCGAAACGTCTGAAGCAATTGTAATATAATTATATTATTCATTTTCGCCCAACACCATTAATTATAAAAATATTATTTTGTTTAAATATAATAGCATATTGTAATACATCAAATTACACGTAAGAAAACCTTATTTTAGATGCATTTTATTTCTGCTTCTGTAGTAAAAGAGATTTGATATTGACAACCGGGAAAAAACCGGAAATTTGGTGTGCTGACTGATCCATTCATTAATTAAAAAAATAAGGTTATTTAAATAAATATAAATATATATTTATTTACATAATGAATTTATCAGACTGGAATTTTGGGGAATGGTAAAATATATTTTTTCCCCAATTTTATAATATTTCTTATTATTGAAAATTGGATGAAAATGTATTTTCTTGATATTGTTATCATCAGATAAAGACAAATGGATTGTTTAAGGTGGTGGGTCATGTATCATTATGTTATTACCTGGGTGAAAGGTGATACATCAGACTCATAAGATTATTATTTGTCCACTCTCGCTCTGTCTGGAATGCTAATAATGATCGATTATGGTTGACATTGAATTTACAATGTCCATTCAAATTATCTTTACAATTGTGAACAAAATATGATTTTACACTTGAATCATTTTAAAAATTGGACTCTTGTGTTATTCAAAAAACTGTAACTCATTCAATATAATTTTTTAATAAACATAGATGACACTTTTTTTACTCGTTATCGCGATAAATAAGATAAAAATTGTCTACCTTAATTCCTTCAAGGTAGACATTTTATCTGCATTTGCGTCGAAGTAAAAGCTTTTATGGTTTTATGAACTTCTAATCTTGGTTGTGAATAATCCAACTTGATTCTTGAGAATGTTCCATAAAAGCCGACTTACAAAATACTGAAGACATGGTTTCAGTTTTCAAATTTTTATTCCATATTTATCGTCTTTCAAAAGTGAAATATTATTGAAACTTTTACTATAAAACCTAAACACAATTCGAAACAAATTTTTTTGAAGAGCGAGACGATATTTATTGCAAAAGTAAAAAAATCTGCAATATTTCCGGTTTACAAGAAAATTTTTATTTATTTTTTTTGCTTTAATGAGAGCTCAATTGATAGAACCCAATAAGAAAATCCAACTATTTTTGGTAAAAATTAATTCTTTTTCATTGAAAAGTTTACTATTATATTTTTGGTTGAGAATTTATCTCTTTTGGTTACAAATTCTACTATTTGTTGGAAAATTTAATTATTTTGTTGAATATTCAAATATTTTCTTAAAAAGTAATTCTTTGTTGTTGAAAGTTAATTTCCTTTGTTTGAAAAGTCTACTATTATATTTCCGGTTCAGAATTCATATCTTTTGGTTAAAAATTTGATTATTTTGTTTAAAATTCAACTATTTTGCTAAAAAGTCCATTTTTTTCGAAAATCAAACTTTTTTGGACAGAACATTCGTCCTTTTGGATTGAAAATTCATCCTTTTGGATTGAAAATTCTTCATTTTTGGTTGAAAAGTCATCTTTTTGTTTGACGATTCAACTGTCTTCTAAGATTCGTCTTTTTGGCTTGAAAATTCAACTATTTTATTAAAAATGCAACACTTTTTGGTTGAAGTTTAATCTATTTTGTTTGAAAATTCGATCATCTGGTTAAAAATTCAACTCTTTTGTTGAAAATTCGCTTATTTTGCTTGTGAGTTAAACTATTTAGTTGTAAATGCAACTTTTTATATGAGAATTTTGTCAAATTTTGTCGTAAACATTCGACAGTTTAGCTAGAAAACTTAACTCTTCTGTTGAAAATTTGTCTTTTTGGGTTGAAAATTGATATTTTTTTTTTATTAAAAATTTCCCTATTTTATTGAGATGATCTCAAAACAGGGGAATGTTTTGAGTTCATCTGGGGCTTTGAAGTCTGAAATCTCTTTTTCTCTAATTTCCATTATATACTTGAACTTGGAGTTATAAAATGTGTAATGCTTTTCAAAATTGATGGAATAAAGCAATTAGTATTAAAAAATTATTATTAATTAATAATAACGCTTAAAAGTCAATCGGGAAAAATGTAATTTTTGACCCGGAAAACTGGGAAATAGCCTGGACCGAGACCTGGACATTTTTTTTAAAGTTTGAGTGGCCATCCTGCTTTTTGTGAATAAATTTTTGGCTACTTTTCGTATTATGTAAAGAACTTAATAAGGGCTTATTCAAAAATAGAAAAACTGACCTAAATTATTTAAAATCCTAGAAGACCTCAATTATGAGATTGTATCAAAAAATTCTTACGAGGTTGAGACAATCAACAAGTTGATAAAATCTTTAATTGTTTTCGGATCTCGTTTTGTTTAGATTCTTATGCATGTAAACTATCTTGCCTTGTTATCCCCCCTATTTTTATCTTCTTCTTGATTCGAATAAAAAGTTTCTTACAATTAGCATCTATAATTATCATCAAAATAGTATTTAGGTGAGACGTATCACGAGAACCTACATATGATAAGCGTATGAGCGTTAAGTATGTATATTGTATATTCTCTTCTCGGCAAAGGATACGGATGTGCAATGTACAACAATGATAATCGAGCATGAGTAGTTGATATTTAATCGCGAACAGAGCATCTCATACCTTCTTGTACCTCCTTGATCTAAAAGATCATATTTTTTCAAAATCACAATATTCTCATAGACTCAATTAATTACACTTTAAATGTATCAAGTGATTGTTTTCTAAATTTGTTACTTTTTGAAGATGAAAAAATGGATGAGGATTTGAAACCAGAGAATTTCAAAAGAAAATTTTCTATACGAATCAGTTAATATTTCGAAAAATATTTACCTTTCTGTTGGTTTAAGTTTAAATAATTTTGATTTACAAGTCAGAATTGTAATTTTGACAGTGCAATAGATCAGTATTATTTACACAATTATATTTATCATAAAGAGTTTTTTTTTAAACGTGACTGTGGTTTTGCTCGAAAATAAGTGCAGTAATAATACTTAGTCTGTAAAAAAAATTGTATTCAATGGGTGATTTTGAACTCGACAACCGAACGCATGTAAGATAAATGTTGGTTGTTAGGAATTATTCGAGAAATATGTGTTTATGCAACTGTGCAATATGCTTTTTCAGTTGTATTTTAATTTCTTTATCTTTTTTCTCGACAAAATTTATAACACCTAATGCATTTCTTTTATAAAATCACGAGTATATTACTATCATTATTATAATATATTCTGACATGCCGGTAAATTTTAATTTTCTATTATATTCTTAGACACAAAAAGGATACACAAACGACGCGTTTAATAGCGACGAATTTCCATCGAATGGAAAATATAGTGAAAAATCAAGAATTGATCCCGAAAATCAATCAAAATTCCTTGACTCACGAGGAAAAGTTACACCCTCATCTGAAAATTCGGTAATTAGCGAATTAAGAATATTATTCTAATAATTTGTTACAAAAAATACGCTATTGAGAAGTTTTTATATTTTTTTGTTGGATCAATGTGGGCCACTGGACCAAAAAACCTCGGGATAGAATAACGAATTTATTTTTTGGAAGTTCTTTAAAATTCTTACAATAATTCCAGTGGAGCATTTTAAGTACACTCCTAGTCCCATATAAGCACAGTTTCAGGGGTTGCCTCGCACTGGCCTTGTGACTAAATCGTTACCCTCGAAACTTAAACATTTAGGGCCGCCTGAACCGTTTCCAATTGGAATGCATATTATTGCGCAATATACTCGACTGATTACTCGCGCATGCGGCTCTTCCGAGGCGAGAGTCGCAAGCGTCTCTCGTCCTGCCCACTGAGAAACTGCGTGGGCCAGCAGTTCTAGGAATTCGTAAACCGGACGGGTTTCTATGGGACTTGGAGTGTACTCTTAATTTTAAATTATCCAACTCTAAATCTTCGAGTTTAGGTTCATTTTTTTAAGACTCAAAACAAACATTTTTCAATTTTTATGATTTTAATTTTACAATTTTAATTTTTAGGTATGTTTGTATATCTTCATATTTTAATTCTGAACCTTAAACATTTGAAAATATACAATTGCACAATTTGAATCTTTATTTCAAGTCCGCCAGGGAGTTCCTTTTTTCTTCTTTTTTTCTTTGTTTTTTTAGAATTCTTTTAACAATTGCATCTAATTTAAAATATCAAAATAAAGCTGAACCATGATTTTACCAAATTGAACATTTATGGCCTCAATACGTAGTTGAGATTTTCGTAATTGAAATCCCTTTAAATTTAATAATCTCCAAATAAAAACCTTCAAAGTTGAGCAATTTTAAGATTTAAGGTTGTTGAGTATCAAATAATTTAAAAAATCATTTGAAATAGAAGAACTTTCAATAATTTTAGATTGTAATTTCAAAAATGATTTAGTTTAAAATGAATTAAATCAATTAAAACTGCATAATTAGAAATGACAGTCTTTTAATACATACTTTATTTAATATGAAGATTTTAAAAATTGAAAAATTTTAAATTTAAGCACTAAGAACTGCCCGGCTTAAAATTGAAATGAATTATACTATTTTCAATTGAAAATTTTAAAAGTTTAATAATTCCAAATTGAAAATATTTACTCTGGAATTATTTTAGATTGAAACTTTATAAGTTAGATGATTTCATCTAATTGTGTCTGTCAAATTTTACTTGCCCTTTAAAAATTGTGTAATTTTGAAGGTTTTTATTCTAAATATCAATTGTAATTTTACAAGAGTTTTTTTAAGCTTAGGAAATAAAAATGTTTCAATTCTGCTGGCTTCTAATTTGAAACTGTTCAATTTTCCATGTTTTTATTTTGGAGATTGTCTAATTTTTATATTTGAAATTTTAAAGATTTTTTTAAAGATACTGCACATGAAGAATGAAAATAAGAATGGCAGTTTTTTAAATTCAATAATAATTTACGTAGATCATAAAATTTGCAAGAAAAGAACACAGAATGTGAAAAAGTTCTTATCTTTATGAAAGTATTAACAGATTATGATGTGCATGAAGATTGACAAATAAGAGATTTTTCCTTTATATAGAAAATGGAATTATCAATGACATTTAAAAAAAAATTAAATTAATGATTTTCTTTGTTAGTTGAATGAGACAGAAAAAGAGCAATGGGGAGGAGGTTTGGAATTTCTTATGGCTTGCATAGCCACTTCAGTTGGACTTGGAAACATTTGGAGATTTCCCTTCACAGCTTTGGAAAACGGAGGGGGTGCTTTTCTCATCCCTTATATTATTATTCTAATTTTTGTTGGAAAACCATTTTACTACTTGGAAGCAATCTTGGGACAATTTACAAGCCGATCATGTGCAAAAACTTGGGCCATGTCTCCCGCCATGAAAGGTACATTTGTCACTAAGAAACTTAAAAAAGAAACCTATTTTTTTATCATAAGATTATAAGATTTATATTTTCTAATCTCTTAGAATTATAATTTATTAGATAATAATTGTTAATTATTTTAGTAAAATAGTTATTAAATCCTAGGTTTGGGTTACGGACAAGTCTTGGCTGCATTTTGTGTTGTGTCATACTATTGCAGCCTAATGGCCTTAACACTTTATTATTTTATCGCAAGCTTTCAATCTGACCTTCCTTGGTCCTATTGTCGAGAAAATTGGAGAAATTATTGCCTCGATGCTGCTTCAAATATATCAAATGGAATTTATACTGAAAATATGACTGTCATCAGCTCTGCAGAATTATACTTTCGGTTTGTTTTTTACTTCTGAAAAAATGCTTTAAAAATATTTCACATTCAATTTAATTTTTTTTCTTGCAGGAAAGTCGTTTTAAATGAAATAGATTCGATTCAGGGAGGAATAGGTTTACCATCGTGGTCGTTGGCTCTTTGTCTTTGTTTCAGCTGGTTTTGCTTGTTTGCAATTATGTGTCGAGGAGTTAAAAGTTCTGGAAAAGCTGCATATTTTCTGGCAATTTTTCCTTATGTGGTAATGCTTATTTTATTGGTGAGGGCAGTCACATTGGAAGGAGCAATTAATGGAATATTATTTTTCTTCAATCCAAAATGGGATGCTCTTTTAAAACCCACTGTTTGGTATGCTGCTATCACACAGTGTTTTTTTTCTCTCTCGGTCTGTTTTGGGCCAATTCTGACTTATTCTTCCCATAACAACTTCCGTCATCAACTGAGCAGGTAAAAAATGAATATAACAATAGAATTTAATTTTTTCTTATGCCATTGAATATTTATATAATTTCTTTCATAAATGCTTTCTGAGAATTTATAATTTCTAAAAACGCAATTATCACAATCAAGTATTTATCAAATAATGATATAAATAATGGCAGTGTCATTAAATCAGTTTTTTATAAGAAAATTATAAATAATAATAAGCCAAACATTAGGTATTCTCTTCTGGCATATTTTTCCGGATTTTAATTTTCTCTTCCGGTATATTTTTCTCTTCCGAAGAGAGGAGTGATTAACTTTATTTCGTCGACAGGAATCGCAAGATTATATGCAGAAGGGCAAAAAGGGATTATCACCGTGTTAAATCGCAAAGCCTTTTCCAGGAGGAAAAGTGCAAAGAGCAAAAAATTCAAGCGCAAGTTTGGTCACACTCGTCGAAAATTAAACTCTGACAAAATATGCTGGAAGAGAAAATTAAAATCCGGCCGGAAGGCAATACTCAACCTCAAAATGCAACAATTTTTAATTTTGAAGCGGCCGAAATTTTACATAATCTTAAATGTTAATAAATTAATCAATTAAACTTTCGTGTTGGTATTCATAATAATTGTAAATTTTCAAAATTACTTTCTGATTATTTTGAGTATAAAGTCTTTAAAATTTAACATTGGCAATAAAGTACAATAACGTGAAAATTATAAATTTTTGTAAAAATTTTGATTTACTTGTAAAATTTTATCAAAGTGTCCGAATTCTAGAAAAACTTGTAGTTTTTAGTACAATCATTTTTGTAATTTTCTACGCTTTCTAACGTTTTTAAAAAAATAATGGAAAAAGAAGCAATCCCATCCGATAAAACCCCTCAGTCCTCAAAAACGAAAATATGGACACACAAAGAGTTGCATAACTTTTTTATTTTTTTAATTAATGAAAAAAAAAAGTTCTTTCGAGCTATTACTCAGGTCTATTTAGTAGTGAAAAGAACACGCAAAAAGGTGAAATCACTTCATAAAAAAAATACCAAACTTGGATTTTAACCCACTTCTAAACCGAACTGGACCGTAATCTTTTACAGAAATATGAGTTAGGTTAAAAAAATTATTTTAGGTCAATAAAACGCATTTCCGAAATTTGGCACTTACGCCCGTATGCAGTGTGCCCCTTCAACTGTTAATAGCAATCACAATTCTTGCATCTTGTTTTTTATAAAGTGTCTGGTAATGCTCCATATTAATTTATCATATTAAAAAATTAGAGGATGTTTTGAAACGCTGTAGTTAAGATCAAATAAATTATGAAAATAGTAATTTTCCCTATATTTTTCTGCATATATTTTGAAAAGATTTTTGAAATTTTTTCGTTTGATCATAGTCACTTGTCTTGTCACGTGACTTTTAGCAACTTGTAAAATTGATATTCATCACAAATACATCCCTTGATCTCTAAGCATTATATTTTCATACTCTCTTGGGTTACGATTAATTTAATCAAAATATTTTAGACTGTTTGAACATTTTTTTGTTTTCGAAAATATCATTGTGTATAAAATGGTCAACTTTAGACAATCACCTATACATATACATATTTATTATTATTTAAGACTTATTATTTATTTGAAGGGATGTAATGATTGTGACGACCCTCGATACATTTACGAGTTTGATGGCAGGCTGTACAATTTTTGGCATTTTGGGAAATTTGGCTCACGAAATGGGCACGGATGACATCTCGAAAGTCGTTCTTGGTGGCACAGGACTTGCATTTATCTCATATCCAGATGCTCTTTCACGTTTTGAAGTAGTACCACAATTTTTTTCAGCTCTCTTTTTTTTCATGATGTTCATCCTCGGAACTGGAAGTGCCATGGCACTTTTTAGTGCCATATGTGCTATTTTATTCGACCATCTTCCCAACATTCAACGATGGAAAACCGTCCTTGGAATGTCCATTGTTGGTTTTCTCTCTGGCCTCATTTACATTACACCAGTAAGATTAAACAAATAAAATATTTCTCCAGAGAAAATAATTGAAATTGATAATTAGTTGTGACATTGTTTACACATGTAATTAGTTTTCTATCGATGCATTTAATTTTATTTTAAACTGCTCTGTCCTCGAAATGAAAAGTAAAAAGTGATAGGTGACTTATCCGAACTGCAATATACGGTTATTTTCAGGGCAGTGCTGTAGTATATATTTATTTTCTACTTTGAGACTATTTTACTTTTAAATTTTCTATCATATTTTTTTGATCAATTAATCATTTGTATTGGAATCACTTAGGGTGGTCAGTGGTTTATTACCTTGATTGATTACTATGGTGGAACTTGTGTGGCTATCATTGTCGGAGTCACAGAAATTATCACCATTTTCTGGATTTATGGACTCTACAATTTTTTGAATGACATCGAATTCATGCTGAATGTTAGACCAGGATTTTATTGGAGATTTTGTTGGTCGATTGTCACTCCACTTCTGATGATTGTCATTCTTGTTTATACTATTGCAACTTATGTACCACCGACTTATAATGGGATGGAATTCCCTAATTATGCTTATGGTAAAAATGAATCTAAATCGAATTTTATCATCCTTTTTTTAGTTTTTCACCATGAATTTAGAAAAAGCTCATGATTTACTGGTAATATTTTATTGTACTAAAAGCTAATTAAACTATTAATTACTACTTTGTAGAAGCTATTTTTCGTAAAACTCTTTTCTATTTTGTTTCAAAATTAAAAACTGAGATTATTATACGCCTGGCAAAGGCAACCTAGCAGAGTGCGTCATGTTAGCTCTCTCTGGTTTACGCAGCTTGTCTGAAGGTATAGGCATGTTTTCTGCAGTATACATTGTTCCGGTCGTTTCCAGATGATATCTGCATTTTTTATAATTGAAGCACGTAATGTAATATAATGACGTGAATTATTTTATTATTTAAAGAATGACAAATGTGAAATAGTGACAAAAAATTGGATAATGCTGGCGATAGCAGAGGGAACAATGGCTGCTGCAGAAAACTTGCCTATAACTTCAGACGCGTTGCGTAGACGAGACCGTAAACCACAGAAAGCTAACATGACAATATTTAGAGTATATGCAAAAAAAATAGACTGATTTAATTGAGTGCCCTTAATTAATTTCGATTCTAATTCAGGTATTGGCTGGTTTATCTTAAGCTTGGGCATTGTCCAGATTTTTGGTTTCATTATCAGAGAAATTCTGAAACACAGGAAGTTATCGTTTGTCGAAGTAAGTTGGCGATTAATAAATTAATTAATATTACAATTAAATAATTTACAATTAATATTGCTATACGGTGATGAATGAAGTCTACAAAATATTTTTTATCCTCAGGCTATCAAAAGTGCCTTCAGACCTTCAGAAAAAAACTGGGGACCCTTCAACAACAAAACTCGAACAGAGTGGAAACAGTTTGTCGCAGAAAAGAATTTTAAACGCAAACGAGGTTTTGTCGAGTTATTTTTTAGGTAGTATGATAAGAAGGAAAGAGAGAGCACAAAAGAGTTTTACAATTCTTTTCAATCCAGGATGGAATTATTATTAAAAATCTTTAATTCTAGATGGTATTTGTATATACAATAACACCATTATGCTTTAATCTTAATAATTTATAATTAAAAATATATATTTTCTCATTCGTAATAGAAAAAATGATTATTTGTTATAAACTTTGTTATATATTTTATTAAAGAAATAAATATTAAAGTTTCGTCTACAAGAAATTTTATTTGAATGGAATTCATTTTTGAGAATTCAATGTACTATACTGAATACTCCATAGTGTCCAAAGTTACCTCCCCGAAAAAATTATTAAAACATCCTAAGCCGCCTGAAGAAGCATTCCAAAATTATACATATTATTTAAGAGCATTACTTACGAATTTAACAATTCTAAAAAAATTCAAGAGAAATCTTACATTTAAATTGGTTAACAGAATTTACATGGAAAAATGCTGAGTTTAAAAATATTTATTTATCTTATATATCCAAATATTATTGATATGATATCTAAATATATATATAAATTTATAATTTTCAAATACAAATTTTTTTATCGAATCCATTTAAGCTTACATCTGAATAAATGAATACTCAGTGTTGCCAACACTGTTAAAAATAGTATTAAATTTAAAATACCAATGTATATTAAAATTAATATCTTAAGCATATGAAATCGCTATTTAGGTACGTGTTTATTAAATTTCATATACATTCGTGATAATCGCTCAGATCATTAAATTTTTCACAAAATAAAAATAAGCTTAGCAATAATTTTCGATGCTTAATAATAAAACATGATACCTTTTTACAGTTAATCAAAAATAAAATTGGATTTTAAGTTGAAAAGTTCAATTACGTAAATAAATGACAGACCTAACCTACAATCAAATGTACTCACATTAAATTTCTACCATTCAGGGCAAGTTTTGGAAAGAGTTCCACATGTACGTTGCACTTTAATCATAAAAAGCAATTAAATCGACGAAGTCTAGATTATTACTTCAATTGCAAATATTTGATAAGATTTAAAGAAATAAAAGTACTTTGAGTTTTCAAGCACGCTGCTATACCGTCCTGTATATTATATTTAAATTTCAATGTGTATTAAATTTCAACTAACGTGTATGCAAATGACTTCATATACATTTGTATTAAATTTAATAGAGATTTTTCTAACAGTGAAAACTATAAAAACGTGGACCGAATCCATTTCAAATCAGGCAGGTTGTACACTTGAAGTCGCAGAACCTCTCAGAGACAAAATATTTTGTTTTTAGAGAAAATTTGGCGATACGTATTTTTGCGATTTGTGAAAAAAAACTTTACGAAGTTATGCTTATTTGAATTCTTTGCTTTGTTTTTTAAAAAACCACAATTTTCCTTTCAGACTTCATTCGAAATCCGCGAAAATTTAGAAAATGTTCAAAATTAACAAAATGGCGGCAGTTTTTTCTGAAAATATTAAAAGTCGATTTTCTCAAAAAACTCACACTTATATTTTTTGCCAATTTTTTGTTGAATTTGTACTATTATAAGGAAAATACCTTGTGAGTTTTATGCGGGCCAAATAACTTTTGTGGCCAGGAGATTGTCATAAAATCGATTGTTGGCATTTTTCTTGCAAGCAACAATAGGTAAGAAAAAATGCGAAAAAAATAATTGGCACAGTTAAAGAAGATCTACAAAAAGTTCCTTCACTCATTTATGATATCTTGTACCATTTACGAGAAAAATAAATTAGGTCGAAAGTTATATACGTTTAAAGGAAAAATTGCGTTTTTTTTAAACAAAGCAAACTAATCAAATAAGCATAACTTCGTACATCTTTTTTTTACAAATCGCAAAAATACGTATCGCCTAATTTCCTCTAAAAAAACAACATATTTTGTCCCCGAGAGATTCTGCGACTTCAAGTGTAGAACCTGCCTGATTTGAAATGGATTCGGTCCATGTAATTCTGTAATTGGTCGCAGACTTTTGGAACACTAAAATATGAAATGAAATCTGGAAATAATTAAACTTAAATCTAGATAAAAAAAATAGATATCAGTTTTTATATCTATTAACAATTTTGTATAAATAATATTATACTTCTGGAAATTATTATTATATCTGTTGTATAACATATAGCAAGTGCTTTTCCTCTTTATTTTTTCTTAATTCAAATATGGAAAATGTTTTTAAAAAAAGATGAAGAATCGCTTACTTCCCTGTATTCAGATCGCTGAGATCACGTGGTTTTGAAAATATTCTTCTACTCATAAAACATGATATCACTCAGTGAATGATTGTTCAGCTTGCCACATTCCATAATTAAAGTGAAAGAAAAAATAGAATTCTGAATTCTGTGACTTTATGAATATTTGTGATGGTTCAGATGGTTGAAATTGAATTAGAAAATCGAACACGAGTAAGACACTTAAAACAATATTGTAATTAAAAAAAAATATTATTATCAGTTTATCAGCTCATTATCAGTATTATATTATTTAATTTAGAAAGAGAATGTTTATACAAATGAAGCCTTTAGACAGGAGGAAAATATTTCTCATGGAAATTCTAATTCAACTTTTGATAAAAACTTTGGAGTCGAACTTGAAAAACAATCGAAAAATTTGAACTCAAAAAAGAGGGATTCTGTTTTTGTTCTTTCTTCGGTAATTACCAAATTAAATAAGGAAAAGTTGAATAATTATTAGATTTATACGTAGGTTTTTAAAAATGTATCTAATAGTTGGACAAGGTTGAGAAAGAAGAATGGGGTGGAGGAATGGAATTTTTAATGGCTTGTATTTCAACTTCTGTTGGACTTGGAAATGTCTGGAGATTTCCTTTCACTGCTTTTGAAAACGGAGGAGGAGCTTTTCTTATTCCATATATTATTATTCTGCTTTTGGTCGGAAAACCTTTTTATTATCTTGAAGCTGTTTTGGGGCAATTTACTAGTCGATCTTGTACACAAACTTGGATGATGTCTCCTGCCATGAAAGGTAATATTTTAAAACAATAAAAAATTGTCGAGGGAAAAGGTAGTAAGGAAAAAAAAATGAGAGGAAAATTACTACAAAAAATCGAAAAAAAAATAAAGCAAGAAATAATATACGACGTTTGATTTTTATGGTAGATTTGTTTTGTAATAAAGATAACTCATCAGAGATAAAATCTAATTCTAAAATAACATTACGAAATTTCATGTTTTCTTCGTTAGTTTATTCCATTGTTTTCTTTCAATCTTTTTCACTTTTCCATTCTTTATTTCTTTTTTTCCGTTTGTTTATTTTGAAAAAAATTAAGCAATATTTTATGAAAGTTCTTATATAACAATTTTGGAAATAATGTTATAATATATTATAATATTGTTTAGGTTTGGGGTATGGACAAGTTCTTGTTTCATTTTGCATTGTCTCCTACTATTGTAGCCTAATGGCTTTGACAGTTTACTATTTAGCAGCGAGTTTTCAGTCTGTTCTTCCTTGGTCCTACTGTCACAATGAATGGAAAGGATTTTGTCTAGATACTTCTTCTAATATAACTATTTCTGGAAATGGAAATGTTAGCAGCTCTGCTGAGTTGTATTTTCGGTTAGTTTTCCAAGTATCAATGAATTACTTCTTTTTACATTTAATAGATCTTACCTTATAGGTGCTTCAATAAATGGTATGCTATGTAGTGATCGAAGGCAATACATTACTTGAAAAATTACGACGTTTAAAATCATTTCTTTAAAATTCTAGTTATTTTTCCAAATCACGGAAAGTCTGCTACAGTTAATTATAGATAACAGATCTTTAATAAGAAAACAACAGAAGACCATTTGTTTAAGAAAATTTGTTTCGTACTTTGATAACCGAAACCTTTTAAAAAGCAAAAAATCCCAAATCTCCAACGATTATTTTTTAAACGCAAATTATTGAAAATATAGAAAAAGAAATGAACACGGAATTCAATTTGTACTATTTCGAGGTTTTTATCACACCTGAAGTGTTATTTATATTATTTAGAATTAATTGTTTATTTCAAAGAATTCAATTTACGAAGGGGTCGGATATTTTCACTTTAAATACTAAATTTGTTTTTAAATATGTGTATAATTAGAATATAAAAAACAGGCTGCGTCTAGTATACCGTTATATATATCATATACCATATACCAGTCTTTCCGAAAAATTGGGAAGTTGGAAAAGGGGATGGTCTAGTCGTCCCGAAAATTTAGAACATCATAGTCATCCCGAATTTCGGAACGACAAGACACTTCGTAAAAAATAAAATTTCTTAAGGAAAAATCTGCAACTTTTTCATTTAATGAAAATTCTCTTTAATTCAGTTGAATTTAGTTATATTCGTCTATATTCATTTTATAATTAATTTATAACAAATAACATCAATGTTAGTTGTTATAAATCAATTATAGTATCTAATATTGAACATTATCGATTGTACGTTTTTAAAGTAATATTTTGGCGGTAAAATACTTGTTTTTTCGACAAGGTGTAATAGATCATAAAGATATGTTATTCGACATTATTTGTTAAGTTTAAAAACAAATTATATAAATAAATACACATTAGGAATGTTATAGATTGACAAAACTTTTTTTAAATTCTTCGCAATTTACGTTCCCAATGACGTCTATATTAATATGAAAATTTGTCATTCAATAGCCTTTTCTAATTTTATAAACAAATTATATGAACAAATATCCTGTGTGGATTTTTGAAAGCAGAAAAAAATAATTTTAATCTTAATTATTGTTGAGTGATGTTACTAGTAAAGCTTAGTAATGAAAATTTGTCATTTGATATTCTTTGTTAATTCTGTAAAGAAAAAACTAAAAATTACAGGCAATATAATGTGGGGAAGATTAGGAAAAAAAATAATTTTGTCGACCTATAGATGTCCACAGTATTTATTTTTTTATATATAGTTTATTTATATAATTTGTTCATAAAATTAACAAATTAATAGTTATCACCTTGTCGATAGAAACAAGTAGTTTTATCTCCAAAATATTACTTCGAAGATGAATAACCGATATTGTTCACTATTTTATATTATAATTTGTTTATAACAAATAATATTACTTATCAAACCTTCTTCCTCAGAGTAGGAAAGTTTCTTACCGAAAGATAGAAGAAAAAGGAAAGAATTAACATTTGTTCGCTATTTGCATTAACATACCATTTTAAACAATAACAGTTCAAAAATCGCTTGCATATATCAATTTTAAATTTAATTATAAATTTTTCTAAAAAAATAAAATTCAAAATCAATTAAGAATTGCGTTCCAAAAGTTCTTTTGAACTTTGTTATTTTATTTCGCCCCACTGGACAGTGAGGCCGAAGTCGGGTCTAAAAATTCAAAATCCTGTAACTCCCTGAAATAAAAAATGGTTGGAAAACCATTTTAACCATAAATATCACACATCCAACCCTAAGTTTAACCAAGTTTCATCAAAATCGCTACACCCCCCTACAACTCCGATATTCAGGAAACGTATTGGCACTATTTCAATAATAAACCATTATTGTAAATTTTCTGTGTATAGTTACTTATAACATTTCAATATTTTATTTAAAAAAATTAACGTGAAGCTAGCACCTTACTTTTGGATATAAATAGTAACATATGGGACACTGATAAGTATTTATTTTGCAGAAAAATAGTACTAAACGAGCTCAATTCGATTGATAAAGGATTAGGACTTCCATCATGGTCCTTGGTACTTTGCCTTCTTTTCTGTTGGTTATGCTTATTTGGAATCATGTCCCAAGGAGTGAAAAGTTCAGGAAAGGCAGTTTATTTTTTAGCAACGTTTCCTTACGTAGTGATGCTAATTCTTTTAGTAAGAACAGCAACATTAGAAGGAGCCATCAACGGGGTTATTTTCTTCGTAAGCCCAAAATGGGAGGAACTTTTAAAGCCCAAAGTTTGGTATGCTGCACTTACCCAATGCTTTTTTTCTTTGGGAGTTTGTCTAAGTCCCATCATCACTTATTCTTCCCATAATAATTTCCATCATCCTGTGAGCAGGTGAGGATACTTCAAAATTATCAATAAATTGAAAACAAATTAGCAATACTTTCGTTATTTATCAATTTAATTAATCACAGTTAATTTGAAAAGGGACGTAATGATTGTAACAACACTCGACACCTTTACAAGTCTGATAGCAGGCTGTACAATTTTTGGCATTCTGGGAAATTTAGCACACGAGATGGGAATAAGTGATATTTCAAAAGTGGTCCAAGGTGGTTCAGGACTCGCTTTTATCTCATATCCAGATGCACTATCTCGATTTTCGTTTGTGCCACAAGTTTTTTCGGCTCTCTTTTTTATCATGATGTTCACCCTTGGCGTTGGAAGTGCTGTTGCATTTTACACTTCTGTTTGTGACATTGTCATCGATAAGTATGTCAATGTGAAAAAGTGGAAACTTATTTTAGGAATGTGTACGATTGGATTTTTCTCAGGCATTATTTACACGACACCTGTGAGTTAACAAATTTTTGTACTGCGTTAAGTAATGAATAATATATAGTGCAATATTCTAATCATAAATTTTTCTCTTAATTACTTAGGGTGGCCAGTGGTTTGTGACTTTGATAGATTACTATGGAGGTACTTGTATAGCAATAATAATCGGTGTTGCTGAAATTGTAACCATTTTTTGGATCTATGGACTCTACAACTTTCTGAATGACGTGGAATTCATGATGGGCTTTCGACCCGGATTTTATTGGAGGGTTTGTTGGACTGTTATCACACCTCTTCTTATGATTGTAATTTTGGTTTACACTTTTGTGACTTATGAACCTCCAACCTACGATGGCCATACTTTTCCTGGTTATGCTTATGGTAAAATTAATTAATAGCTTCACTTTATAAAATAATTTAATACAAACTTCTTTTCTTTTCTCTATTATTTTTTCTATTGTCTTATTTTTAGGTATTGGATGGTCTATTTTTACGATAGGTGTGCTCCAAATGCTTTATTTTATTATACGAGAAATTTGGAAACATAAAAATCTGTCAACCTTCGAAGCATTTAAAGCAGCATTTAAACCTTCCGAGAGTTGGGGTCCTCACAACATCAATAATTGTACTGAATGGAAAGAATTCGTCGCAAAACGGAAATTTAGAAGAAAAGGAGGATTAGTAGAATTATTTTTTAAGTAGAAATACTAATTAATAAATATATTAATTTTCTACTCTAATCTAAGAAATATGGTATACAAAGTTATTATTTTGTATTTGAAAATTTTCTTATTATTATATTCTTGTTTTTATTTGAATCATTGGGCATTTTTGAATCATTGAAATCAGTCAATTATACATTAAAAGTAATACAAATCGCAATAGCTTAAAATAATGCTTTGATGTTCACAATCAGTGTGTGGTAATTGAAAATTCTTCAAAATAATTTACAGTGTAATAAATAAAGAAATTCTATAGAACTAGTACGATTTAATTAAAGCAAACGTTTTTTCAGTCATTTTATAAGCAACTTGATGGAAGATACAGAGTTATATTTTACAGAAATAGTTATTCTATATATTAAATAAGTCTTAATTTACATACATGGCAGTGTACAAATAATGTTAAGGAGCTCACATTGTCAGAAATTGAAGCGGGGAAAGCTAAACGGTACTAAGTTCAATCAACCTAATTTTACAGGAGAAGCAAAAAATCTTTCAAGAGGAACAATTTACACAGAAAAAAATGTCAAGCTAAACCAACGATACTAATCCTTGATTAAGCTAAAAATATTGTTAGAGCAAACCAACGATATTGGTAAAATTATGAAAGCAGCGATTTGCAGCAGAATTTATTTTAAGTATTATTATTAATGTATCACTTTAATAAATCGTTGAAACTAAGATATTTATATAGATGAATTAAGAATTTTCGAACTCTGAATATGGAGCTAATGAAATAGGATTAATTTTGACAGATGTTTGAAATTTATAATTGATTGAACAGTTTACCTTACAATTAAACCGATTATAAGGTCTATTTGAAACGAAAATAAGCGGAATTAATAGCAGAACTAGTTTTTAACTTTTGTAATGTTTTAAAACTTGGATTAAAACGTATTTCATTTCTCCGTATTTCTTACTAAAAAAATGTGTATTTGAAGTTTTGATTTTGTATGACATCTGAAACACATGACGTCACATAGCTGATTCAAAGATCCGAAAATCCTTGAATCAAGGTTTGCAGTTGGCTGTTTAAAAAACAAAAATGACTTATTTAAATATATTTTAGTCTTATTGATTTCATTTTTCAGTAATTTCTGTTTGAACTGCTAATTTGTTCCGTGTACAACCGATTAAGTAATTTTTGTGTGTGAAGTAATTGGTTCAGTTTAATAACGATTGTGTAAAAAATAGATGGCGAATATTTAGTATGCTTTATTCATTAAGTTTTAATTATTTAAATATCTTAATACATTGAAATACTAAATTTTAGAGTAAGAATTGCAAACCCCTAATGTTTTTCACTGAAATAGGTGCAAAATAGCGAGAAAGATTGATTTCTGAAGAAAACTCAATTCAGTTAAAAAGGGTTTTAGCATCATTTAACTTTCCCCGCTTCAATTATAAAATATAATCCTTTTTTTATCAATATTGATAATAAGTAGGCAGATTTGAAAACTAGACCCCGTTTTCATTCTTGCGAAAAATATGAAATTATACTAAAAAATATATGTTGAATATTTACAAATTATTTAAACAAACGAACGGCAGGTTTGTCTATTTTGATTTGATCTTGAAAAGAACTTTCAAGATATGAAGAATTCGAGATTCATTCCTTAATTTTCTAATGTTTGACTTCTCTTTCTTGAAAATTACCCACTTTTGGCGATCTCTTTCTGTTCGCGGACCCCATTCCGAAGATGGAGCAAAAGCACTATGTATCATCTGAAAAGAAAATCAAAAAAATATATAACTACAACAAATACTTTCATTTTCTTAGAAAATTAAAATTGATTCCTTAAATTTGAGAATCTTTTAGGCTACAGATCATATCACCGTAACTGTGGCTTTGGCCTTGGATCTTTTACCTTTTCCCCCCTGACCTTTGACCCCTCCAACTTGAAATCTGAGCTATGATCTATGACCTTTTCACTTTTTACCTGTAACATCTAGCCCATCATCCCTTACCACGGACCTCTGACCTTTTAACTTTCACCTTTGAGTTATAACCCCTGACCTCTGACCCTTAACCCTTGACTAATTTCACAATTAAACATTTTTAAAATAGCTTTACCTCTGAGATGGACTGATTTCTATTTTTAATCAATGCTACCAACATCCAAAATGGTATTTGTAAAACACCAAAAGCTAGCAACATAGATCCTGCTATATGAGCTGATGTGGGATATGGAATACTTCCATAAGTTAGTGCTTTCATCATTACTACTGTGTATAAAAATATAATTATAAGTATCATTGGAGTTATTAGGAACCAACATAATCTCCAATAAATGCTGGGCTGTTTTTGTAACATAAATTCAATATCATCCAAGAAATTCTCCAATCCTGTTAAAAAAAATAAATTGGGTTAAAGATATTTTGTTTTAAATGAAAAATCTTAATGTATAAATTATTATTTTAAATCAGGCCGTGAATACGTGTACCAAAATTTCGGTACGAATAGTCGGATTTATTCGGCGTGAATAGGGGTTTCTGGAAAAGGGGCTATTTGTACCAAAATTTCAGTCACGTTTTTTTGGTACGTGCAGACACTTCTTTTAAATTATTGAAGAACAAGTAGCCCTTCCTTGAACGGAAATTTTTTTTATGCTGTTACTCGTCTTTAGATAAAAAATATTTCTTCTGTGTATGATTATTTTTAATTTTATAATACTTACCATAAACCCAAACAACACCGATGACTTCAAAAGTTGCTAAAATGAAGACAACAAACGAAGTTCCATAGTGATCCACTAAATTCAATATAAACTGTCCACCCTGCGAACAAATCAGAATTTTTATTATTTAGAAAAAATGCATATCTTCGTTTTTATTAGGCCGTGCCTGCGTGTACCAATATTTCGGTACGAATAACTGGATTTATTCGATACGAATTCCTGGGTGAAGGGTCTATTTGCACCGAGATTTCTGTACGAATAGCCGGATTTTTTCGGTATATGTAGACACTTCGTTTTTTTAATGACATATTTAAACTTTTAAGCTTCCATCCTTGAAAAATATGTATTTAAAAAAATGATATATCACCTTCCTGCTGTCGAGCTTCATCAGAATTCCATCGATCAAAGATTAAGTTCTTACTTTTTTATCAGCACCTTATTATCGATTGTTTTTAAATCCCATTTCATCACTTATAATAATAATCCTTATAATAAATTTAATATCTATACTAATTTTCTTAATATCATTTAAAATTGGATTCGAATATTTGACTGGGTTAAAATAATAAAAAGAAGTTAGAAACTTACGGGTGTCACGTAAACTAGGCCCATCAAAAATCCAAAGAGGCAGAATGGATAAAGAATTTGCCAGTGTTTCAATTGTGGAAACTGTTCTCTTATTCCATTAATGATACTCGCCGTCATTCCGACACAGCTTCCAATTCCCAAAACGAACATCATTACAAAGAAGAGAACAGAAAATAACTGAAATTTTTTTAAATTTGAATAAATTGAATACAAAGTTAACAAAAATGTTCTCCTTCTCTGAAATTTGTTTACCTGAGGTACAAATGAAAACTTTGCAATTGCATCAGGGTAGGAGACAAATGCTAATCCTGTTCCAGCACGAACCACTGATTTAATATCATCAGTTCCCATTTCATAAGCAAGATTCCCTAAAATTCCAAAAATCGTGCAGCCAGCAATCAGACTCGTTATCGTATCCAAAGAAGTTATAATCATAACGTCTCTTGAATTGAAAAATGTAATTATAAAAAAAATTATAATGTCAAAATTATTTTCTGTACTAAAAATTAAATTCCCAAACATATTTCTTATAACAAATTGATTAATATGGAATTACAATTTTAATTATATTTTTATAAACAGAGATTATCTAATAGAAGTTATAGTAATAACTACAAAATAAAATGATTAAATTATTAATTAATTATCAAGAATATTTCTGATTATAGTAATGATAGTTAATAATTAAATAATGAATATGCGATTTAAAAAGTTGCATAATTTTAATAAAAATAATAATATAGTCAAAAATCTACCTGTAGATATTGTGTCTGAAATCATTATGTGCAGAATATGTGATTATGGCACCGAAGCAAACCGAAAGAGAAAAAAAGCACTGGGTGACTGCAGCATACCAAACACTTGGTTCCAAAAGTTTAGACCAATCAGGTTTTATAAAAAATATAATTCCTTTCAAAGCATTTTTTAAGGTTACAGCCCTCAAAAGTAAAGCTATAAGAATCACATATGGAAAAATTGCAAGGAAATAAGAGGCTTTTCCTGAGCTTTTCATTCCGTTTGAAAGAACGAGGCAAACACTGATCCAACTTCCAAGCAGACAGAGTGCCAATTCCCAATTTGGGAAACCAATTCCATCGTCAATTGATTCTTTTTCTTTCAAAACAACTTTCCTGTAAATCAAAACTATTTATAATCAATTAATTTTAATAATTATTGATGATAAGAGACAATTATATTGAGATCAGTTAATAAATTTAGGAGTATATAGTAGTTAACATTTATAGAAACAGCCATCATCTGCAGTTGTGTGTTTCAGAAATGAAATAAAAAATTGTATGAAACTGACAATTATTATTATTATTATTTTTATTAGTTTTATTATGCTTACGTAAAGTATAACTCAGCAGAACTTCTTTTTCCTTCTGCTTTGAAAAATTCTTTGCTCTCATTGTTGAAGTTATCCTTTTTAGATCCAGAATCAACGCAGTGATCACCCCATTCATGTTTGCATTTTGCCCATGGTAATTCCGGTGAAAATGAGACGATTAAATAAAACAGAGTTAGTGCCATAAGCGAAGAATAATAAGTGGCCAATGCTACTGTCGAAAACAATTGAGCCCATCCAACACCTATGAAATTATACTAAATCTTAACTAAACGAAACTTTATATTTTATTATAGAATTATCGAATTAAAAATAAGAGATTGTCAAAATTAAAATTATAGCTTCCAGCCTTAATAATTTCACACTGAATAATATTCGGAGTATTGAAAACAAAACACCTCTGTGAGTACAAGGAGAGCAGCGACGCCTTTTTTTCATTCCTCACTTAATCCGACGATCAATGCACCAACTTTCGAGGATCGCCAGATATTTTTTACCATAAATAGTCAATTATAATAAGAGTAAGTATAAAATCTAAAATACAATAATGCAGATACCATTAAATTACACACTCTAAAACACCCAATTCATCATTTTCTTATTATATTTGCCCTTGAAAAAATATTGTTCATTACCGAAATACATGGTTGCAGAAAAAACACTCGTCATAAAATGACCTTAAATTAAGCTTATTTTTGGCTTAAAACTAGACTCTCGGTTGTAAGATATTTCTATATTTTCAGGAGAAAGCTCTTTAAAACACACTTCCTTGTCAGAAGAAAAGAAAACACTCATAAACACGATGATCGATTTAACTTATGAGCAATTCACAAATGAAAACTAAGATAGAGAAAGAGCATCCAAATATGATAAAAAAATCAGTGGAATAAGAATGCTGACTGAGATAGCCTCTTCTGTTTCTGCTGCATTTTTTCAGAGGGTACAAATTGGTCCTTCCAGTGATAAATACGCGTTCCTTTACGATTTTCATTACAGGATCATTGTTTGCATCTCTGTGTTTCTTGATTTCAATCAACGCCATTGATTTTCTGCAAATGCAAGCAACATTCTTGCCCGGCATCAGCATGAAACACATATCCGTACTAATCCAGTTCTTTGACTGTCCAGACTTAGCTTCTCGCAATTGGGCAATGTTTCTGCGTGGTTGGTAATGAATCGAATTGTGTTGTTTCCAAGTAAATACGGAAAATCAGTTCATTTACTTTTGTACTTACAATTTAAGTTGCCGAACTGTTCACCAGACCTTCATTTCGAATCCATTTAAATCCAGCAGTTTTTTTGGAAACAGTTTGATTTTTCTTGTGTACTTTTGTTCTGTATAGAGTGCGTTGAATTAATTGAAATTGTACACCGTCGTGTTCAATTTATCTTGATTCCGAATCAAATTACCAGTTTCGACTTGTTTTTCTGCTATCTCTAGAATCGTGAAGTCGTGAAAATGATTACACCACACGTTGTGCAGTAACTTTCTGTAAATGAGTTTTCCATTTTTTGGTGAGTCAATCCTCAAATACTTTGATCAAGTTTTCGGTGATGAATGCTGATTTAAAAAATCGGTTGTGTCAGTGGCTTGTAATTGTTGTGTTTTCTTTTAGGGATGGTATCGTAATGACCAGAATTCCTTCAAAACTTTGATAGAATAAGCTTCATGTGCTGATTCGAGTTTCGAGAGTGGTTTATTACGTAAACAGAATACCTGACCCGGAATCTCCTGCTGGATTTTTCTAACAATAGAGGAAATTCTTTTCTCCTGGATTTCTGCATCTTCAATATCATTTCTGTACTTGATGAGGCGGTTCATCCGTTTTTCTTCACTTAAAACTCCGGTAAAATTACAAATAAAGAGCATACGGAAAGCAACAACGCTTTTAAATCTTACTTTGAGGAGCGTTTTCAAAAATAGTTTTTTCGAAGTGATGGAACGTAATCTTCTTCTCGTACACTGGGACCGCGATTTACCGGGGGTTTCTGGTTTGGCCTCAAATGGCCTTCACGGTAAATCGCGGCTCTCCGAACCGTTCTTCTCATTCTTGCTTGTGGCTGCTTATAGTGCCGAACCATAAACTGTACAACTTCGCTGACCTTCAAAGCACCTCTCTCTCGCCCCTTGGACCACCTCATCCGGAATATCAGCTTCCGGTAAATCGCGGTCCCAGTGTCTATGCAACTGAACAATTTTTTGGAATACGAATCGACTTGACTGTCCTTATATTGCTAAAAGTTCTCCTAGCAACTGTGCGAATACAATCCGTATTGGAAACATGTTAAAGTAAATTGTAGTTTTGACATTATGAGAATATGAGATTGCATATTCTATTCAAATTCTATTGGTGTACTGATGAACTAACATTTTTGTTATTCCTCAGTTAATCCGACGATAAATGCACCAATTTTTGAGAATCGCCAGATATTTTTGTGATGTATAAGAATAATATTTTACTAGTGTAAGTACACACTCAGAGAAATGTCCTCGTGTGTCAAACCGATGCGTTTTGACACAAATGAAATTTCCGCTTAAATTTATAAGGTTGAGAGGATTTTCATTTGTCTCAAAAAGAATCTTTTTGCAGCAAACATTATCCACTTGCGACAAACTTCATCTAATCTTACAGCTAAATAATTCTGTTTGTATAAAGAAGATGTTCAGTTGGTTCAAAACAAAACAGAAAAGAAGACAATGCTTTTGTTTCAAGACAACTTTTTCTCTAAATGACACTTTAAACTACACGGTCTAAAATACTCCATGTTTAGTTATGTGAAATTATCCTGAATTTAATATCTGCAATATATGTCCCTCATAATGTTTTACATTAACATGGACAATAAATTAGTAGTTATAACCAAATTTACGACTTTTGATGTATTCGTCAAATGTCCGCATCGTTTTTATCCACGTGATACAACATATTTTATGGATTTAGAATTGTTGGTTGGATACTTGGTTTAGGATTTTCAAAACACATATTCGGTGACTTTATTTTTATTTTGATATTCTTTCACTATATTTTTGGGTGGAATCATCCAATTTTTTGCAAGGAATTAAACTGTTTTTAAAAAGTGCGTATAGTATTTATTTAGATAAAATATCGGTTTATTGGAGACAATTTTGGTTAAAGTTTCATTTCTCGAGGATATCGATGTGATGAATCGCAACGATCATTATACTCTGATGCGCGAACAGGTATTATTTCATCAGCTGTTAGATTTCTCAAGTACGAGACAATGTACAATGTACAATTGTACATACATATAAAAGTTCTTTTTAAAAATAATTCCATCCACTTTCAAAATTAGTCTGGATCGAGGTCCTGATTTAAAATGTATTGTTTAAAGCCGATTAGAAAATTCTAATTTCATGGACCATACAAAATTGATACTTGTGCACCTTTTATATCGGTCTGATGACGAGATATGCGTAAAAAAATGACAAGTCAATGGAAGATAAGGTCGATTGTAATTCGTGTAATTCTGTATAATTTATCTGTCTCTACAAGTGAAACAAAGATAGCGACAAATATAATGAGCAGGTCAGCAATATGCCATTACAAAAGGATAATATTTATCGTCTTTACCTTTCTTACTATGCTTCTATTACGTCACTCAATGTTTTTTTATCATTAAAAACTCAACTAAATGAAAAATCACATCTCTAATAAATACATTTTTTAAATGATTAGTACCTGAAAATCCGGGTGAAACGCTCCACACTTTTATAGACGATTTTCCAGAAAATTGACCAATAATCATCTCAAGGTAATAAAACGGTTTCCCCACGAGAACCAATAAAATAACATATGGAATTAAAAATGCTCCTCCACCATTTTCATAGGCAGTGAACGGAAATCGCCAAATATTTCCAAAACCAACAGATAAAGCGACACATGACATCAAAAATTCAATGCTGTTGTTCCAAGTAGCTTCATCCTTATTTACTTCTGGCTTATTATCTTTTTTTAAATTCACTTCACAGAAGTTGGTTGGGTTTAATATTGGTGGTGGCACAAGTTCTAAATTTCCATGTTCGAAAGACAAATTGTCGTAGCAATGATAATTATTTATCTGAAAATACAATTTTAATATATAATTTGATCAATTAAATTATTTGGATATAAATAAATTCCTTTAAGTTATTTTTTCTACTATTCGTTTATTTTTTTAAACATTATTTAATTTTTCAAAAATGATATCAGTCTTCAAAGAGTTTATCATTGTATCCGAGGAATTATGTGGGATAATTGTCGAGTAGATAAAAGATAACTGATGTAATTTTCCTGCTATTCTTTGTTTCATTCGAAATCAATTTACATACGTGCAGCAAGAATATAATCATTTTTTAATGTTAACAACTTGAACATAAATTTAATAAAATAATTCATGAAAAATTAAATATTTTTATTACAATGTATCTCGGATATCACCGAGCATTGGAAACATCATTCTGATCCCCAAGGGGAAAAATCGTGACAATTGTACTAAAAGACTGGCATAGGTGACCCCGAAGGACTTTGATGCCCTAAAAACGAATCCCTTGCCCACATTTTTCTTATAAGTCAGGATTTCGAGATACGCTAACCCAAAAGTGAAAAAATGACAATTTTCAGCCATATTTGAAACAATATAACACGAGCAGCGGTTTTTAAAAATTGTTTACGGCATCATTTAGTGCTCCTTTTCTAACTTCCATTTCCATTTTGAATCATCCCGAACCGATTTTTTTTCTCCGAGATATGGCACATTAACCATTTGAGTTTCACACTGAAAAACTATAGCAAAGATCCGCCATCAATTTTATTCGCTTTCTTCGCCTTCTTTGCTAGTTTTACAGTTTGAAAGTGAAATGATTAATGTGCCATATCTCGGAGAAAAAGAATCAGTTATTCGGGATGATCCAAAATGGGAATGAAAGGCAAAAAGGAGTTCTATAAGATGGCTTAAGCAGTTTTAAATAAAAAATCGCTGATTTTGGGTTAGGATATCTCGACATCCTGACGTGCAGGAAAAATTTGGACAACAGATTCGTTTTTAGGACATCAAAATCCTTTAGGGTCACTTAGTCCAGTCTTTGGGCAGAAAAAAAGTTGATGTTTTTCGGCCTGCGTTATTGTGAATTTGGAGAATGACTGTAGCGTCAGTGAATTTTAAATATCTAAAATATGGAGAAAAAAATGAATAAGCAATAAATTGAGGATTGAAATGTGAATAAAAATCTATTTCTTTCAACTTACATTTTCAGTCTGCATTTTTCAAGGATAAAAACTTCACTGTGTAAAAAACTTGAAAGGTGAGGTAGAGAAGACTGAATCTCGTACTTGCGAGCTCCAGTTCTCTATCCCAACTGAGGTTAGTTGACACTTGGGAAAGAGCTCAATTTCGTTATCTGTATCCGTAAATTCTCTGTGGAGTTACGTTTCTGGAGGTTGTGATTTCAATTTTTTTACAATCTCTCGTCATGCGTCTTGAAATGCCTGCGGATGATAATAAACATTTCAACCTCATGACACAAATGAAAATTCCAGTTTTCTCTATGTCAGTGTACATTGTTTTCGATCTTACAAAGTTATAAATACGATTTAAAATAAAACCAATACCTTCTCATTATGATGAGAATGTAAAAAGCTATAGTCATCTACAAGGCTATGAGTCGGGCAATTATAAAAAAATACTTCAGTATACATAACTTGATGAAAATTTTTTATCTCATTTGTGAGGAAAATAATAATTTTTTCTTGTTTCACATTTTTCTATAATAAGTAACTTTTTTTTATTTACTTATTTTATTTTGTAATTGGTACACCATGTCGTATCTCAAATTCTCATAAAAAAACATAAAGCAAGTAAAATAAAATTATTATTTTCCTTAAAAATGAGTTTAAAAAATTGCATTAAATGATGGACGGGGGGGTCTCCCGCTTTGCGCTCAGTTTTGTACGTTGAATGCGTGCATTTCGACGGAATTTTCAAAATATCATAAATATTAACTTGAGTCGAAAACTGTGATTCAAACACCTGGTGAACTATT
Source organism: Andricus curvator (assembly GCA_932195095.1). Classification (NCBI taxonomy): domain Eukaryota; kingdom Metazoa; phylum Arthropoda; class Insecta; order Hymenoptera; family Cynipidae; genus Andricus; species Andricus curvator. The sequence goes on along the minus strand of CAKNYM010053182.1, from coordinate 223,494 downwards.
AGGCATTTTCACTTCGTCGCCAGCTAACTTCACTTCGTCGAGTGCTGAGGAAAAAACAGTGGCACCAAATGCGTGAGACTAAACTTTATTTTTGCAATATCTTTAAAGTAAATAATAATAATTATCATTTTATTTATTTGCAAAATAAGATATAATCCCATTCATTAGGTCACTGTTAAGTGAAAATACCTAGTATGTAGTCATAAATTGGAACTGACATTTTTTCAAGTTGACTTTGTAGACGGTTCTGAAAACACCTGTGGCTTTACATTCTCATTGCGACACTCGCGTTTCGTGCTCGGCAATTAGGTTATACAGATGGTTCTGTTTGAAAAAGAAAACGATGTGGACAAAATGAAATAGAATAAAAGAAGAAGGTATGTTTTTCGATATATTGTGAATAAAAAAAGACATAAAAAAGCTTTGTTAGAGATTATGTTTTTGAAGATTTTTTCAAAATTCACTGAACAGAAACGTGATAACCCATGGACAAAAATATAGGTAATTTTCTTGATATTCATAATATTTTTTCTTGATATTAATTATCAAGAACTTGTTAAATCTAGTATCCAATCGAAAAATTTAATTATGATTATTATGATCATTTATTAATCTTGTTCAAATATATTTGATATCTAGTAAAAATTTCGATTGGAATTTCTTAATTTATCAGAAAAAGTTTTTTCTATTTTTTAAAAGTTTTCAAAATATTGAAAAGGATATATCTTTTCTAATTTTTATTGAATTTAAAACATACAGACTGTCAGACACCGACAACATTTTATTATTTTTGGAGTATATGATTACCGAAACGTAACGATTGGGTAAAAACTAAATATCGAAAATTGGGCGATTTCGTTACACTCTCATGAATGAGGATGTGAAAACAAAACTCAAATAGAGGACCTCTAAATCATGCCCGATTTTGTATTTTTTTAATGTTTCGACTGAAAGGGTACAACTTAGGCTAGTGTGGGTGTTCAGATACGTAAATCACTTTTTTGCCTTATAAAATGAATCACTCTGCCTAATTGTATGTAAGAAAGGGTCAAATATTGTATTCCAATTTTGACACACTTCCACACATCCAATCGACTTTAAACTTTGCATTCATGCGCATTTCCGATAACAATATAATATTCCATCAAATTTGATTTGAACCCCACCCCTCTTCCTCCTCCGATAGTTATACACGAAACACTCGATATAAGCACCCTAGGTTTACGCTATTGCTAGAATTTAAGTCCTTGGCATTTTTGTGATGCGGGGACCGCGGGACCGAAAGAGAGGCGGTGCTCAGCCATTCGTGACAAACAGCAGCGTAGCGACAAAGAGAGCAGTGCGCGGGTACTCATGCAAAATATTGCGTAATATTATGTGTTCCAATTGGAAATGGTTCATGCGGCCCTGATTGTTTATGTTTGGATTCACCCGACTTATGCTGAAGGCCAGTGCAACCCATACCGGAAGCCGTGCTTACATCGGGAGTTGAGTGTATTGTGATTTGTCACTTATACATATCTAACTGAGTCGTAGCTTTGCATCCGTGTGTAGTTTTGAGTTGATATCCCCCCCCCCCCCATTTCGATACCATCAGTCGAGTTTAAATTTTAATTGACCCCCCCCCCTCTTCCTCTAAACGAGGTTCGCATTGAGGGATTAGACTGCTCGAAATTGCGAAACATTTGTGAAAGACGGCAAAGTAGAAAATAAAATATATAATTAAAAAATTTGTTTTAAAAATAAGTTTTTAGCAAAGGCCATGTCTAGATCCACCGAAATTCGGTAAGCGTAGCGCAAATATTTTCGTTCGTTCATCAAAATTTACTAAAAATAAATCCAATAATTCGCTCTGAAAAAAATTCTTGCAGTAATAATAACATTTTCAAAACAAGATATATTTTTTATTATTTTCCTATATTTATAATTATCAATTATTTATATTTTTGATATACATCCTATATACAGACTTTTTTCCTTATGATCTTTTTAAAATGACAATTGACAATGAATTAGTATAATTTCAATTAAATTTTAAATGAAGGATTTCCATATCGCATTACAATTAAATTCAAAACTCTTGTTTTTTTTTTAATAATCCAATTGAAATTTGATTAACTTCATGTCAGTTTATGTTATTTCTCTAAAATTAATAAGAATCATGATGCATAACCTTTAATTGCATTATTTATCACATGATTTACATTTTTAAATGTTTTAAAGGTAAAGGTTCAAAATTTGTATGATGTCAGATAAAAAAGGAACACCAAGAGATAATGTGAAATACGAAAAAGTAGTTTTGGAAAAAATTGGTCCTCACGTTGAAATTTATGGACCATACACAAAACGTGGACTCCGAAGATTATTACTTTCATCGATATCACTATATCCAGATGAAGAAAATCAAAAGGCAGAATTTATTTTCTGTTCATTATTTATTGTTTTCATTAATCGTATCAATTTTTTAGAAATAAATTTTTTTAGATTTGAATTATTACTAATTATGAGGCATTTAGGAAACATTAAAACAAGTTGGAATAAATGAACAAGATTTAAAGAACATCAAAGATGGTCAACAACTCAGTGAAAAGACTCAAAAAACTTTACAGGATCTTGAAATCACTAAGGACATGATTTTGAAGGCCAAATCGAACAAATCGGAAGATTATTTGAGAAGTAATCAAATATTTCATTCAAATGAAACTATAATTCAATGCTATTTTTAGGTTTCAAAAATATATATACCCATGCATAAATTACGTAAAGTTTTTTTCTGAAATTTTGAACGACGTACCCCCTTTGTTAGGATCCGTAAATTTTTATCTCCCTCCCATCCCTTTTAACGCATTTTTTTCCGACTCAATTTCTTTCGTGATTTCATTAAGGGGTCAACCAGAAAAGATGAATTCTTAACAAAAGTGTGATAGTTGATATTTTAGCCAAGAAAGATTGTAATTTAAAATGAAAAACAATTGAATTCAACCAAAAAACACGAATTTTCAACAAAATAGTTTAATTCTCAACCAAACCAGATTCATCTGCAAATAAGCGGTGGCATTTTTAACCAAAAAAGATTATATTTGTACCAAAAGCGATGAATTTTCAAATAACCCAGACGAATTTCCAACAAGAGTTGAATTATCAACAAAAAAAGATTTTTTAGTCATTAGAGAAAAAAAATGTCTTCAAAAATGTTGAATTTTCCAGCCAAAAATACGAGTCTTCTACAAGAAAATTGAATTTTCAACCAATTAATTGAGTTCTAAACCAAAATGATAAATTTTTGCCCAAGGAGATTAATTTTCTACCAAAAAGGTCGAATTTTCAAAGAAATACAGAAATTTTCAACCAAATAGTTGAATTTTAAACTAGGATGATTAATTTTCCACCAAAAATACAAATTTTCAACAAATTACATACATTCTTAACCAAATTGTTGAACTTTTAAACTAAAAAGGATCAATGTTGAATAGAAAATCGAATAGTTAAATTTTCATTTAATAAAATTGGTTTTCTATAAAAGACGAATTTTCAACAATGCAGTTGAATTTTCTACCAAATTGAAGAAATTTTCAAGCTAAAAAGACGAATTTCCTACAAAGCAATTGAATTTTAAATAGTTAAATCTTTAATCAAGGAAATGAATTTGTAACTAAAATTATGATTTTTCAACTTATAATTGAATTTTTAACAAAGTAGTTCTTTATATCAAATAGTTGAATTTTCTACAAAACAGTTGAATTTTCAACCTAAAAATATGAATTTTCAACTGAAACAGAATTATTTTCAACCAGACAGTTGTATTTTTAATCAAAAAAGAAGAAATTTGTAGAAAAAGACAGTAATTTTCAAACCAAAAAATAAATGAAGTTTCAATGAAATTGTTGAATTTTCAAGCCAAAAAGACTAATTTTCATTAAAACAATTGAATTTTCAACCAAAAAAATAAATGGAAATTGAAGTGAATAAAATTAGAAACTGCCCTAACTCAGACAAAAAGTAATCAATATTATCATTTGTATTAGAAGAAAATGAAAAGAGAAGTGAAATCGGTAAACATTTTAAAGAAGCTAAAGATCAAAGATCTAATAAGGACTGTTATGAAAAAGCAAAAAGAGACAATAATGTCAGAAAAGGGAAAAAATCGATTGGAAGTGCGAAAGAAAATTTTATTCAACTTCTGAAGCAAAGAGGGATTAGCAATGATCTCATGGCTCGATTATTAAGGAATGGTCTTACCGAAGAGACAAAAAGGTTTTTAAATTTTTTTAATTTTTTTATCTTATCTACTTATAAACGAAAGCCTATACATTTCTCTATTATCTTGGATTTCTTGATTCATTAATCATAATAGACAGTTTTTTTCATTATTAATCTCTTTCTAAACTAGATTGATGCAAGCTTTGGGATTTTCGACTGAAGAATTAGAAAATTTGCAGAAGTTGTGGCAAATTCGATTAAGTGAAAATGATGATAATGAGGCCTCGGAATCTGCAATTTCGGAACCATCTTCTTCAGATGAATATATGTCTTTGGATAGCTTGTATTTAAAAAGCTACGTTTCGGTTCCAATTAAAGAGGCACTTCGTGAAATTATTCTAAGAAGGCCAAAAGATCCTGTAGAATTTTTGGGCCAGTGGCTTCTACATTTCAAGGTTTATTTTTTGATTATAAAATTTTGATATTATTAAATTGAGTAATGAACCTATAATGTATTTTCTGACAACATTTTATGCCAAATTTTTTTAATTGAAGAAAATATTGTTTAAGGTGTGCGAGGAGCGAGAGAAAAAACGAAAAGAATGCGAAATGGAATTAACGATAGAGCGAGAAAAGTTGAAATTAAAAGTATTATTATTTTCAAAAATAATAATTTTTCTCTGTGTTTTTGATAAACGATTTCTGTATTGTTAAAACGCTTATTAATAACGTTAAAGTGGAAATAAGTTATTTATTCAACCGTTGAAAGTTTAAAAATAAAATTGCCTTTTTTATTTTCTAGCGGAAATTTGAGATAGAAGCTAATTATATTAATGAAAATTATGAAGAGGAAAATGAAGAAAATCTAGATGAAACTTGGAATTTTTTGGAGGAAAATAGAATTTTTTGACAGAAATCTAAATTTTTTATTATATCTAGGTTTTAATTATAAAAATAAATACTGCACTTAGCAATTACTATAAAGTTTTAAAAATTGCAGTTTAAGGAAGATTATGATTAAAAAAATTTCATTTCTAAAAAATAAATTGTAGTTCTTAAGTCGATAGTAAATTGATGAAAATAAAGATTTATTATGAAAATTAAATCTTAGGTGCTGCATTTTATTAAATATTCAAGAATCGCTTTGACATAATTTTATTTACCTTAAAATAAACAAAGTTTAATTTTGTTCAATAAATAACGAGTATCATACATATTGTATGATTTTCGTTTTTTGAAATTACACAGGGATTCGTATAGTTTTTTAAAACTTTTATCTACATTAATCATTATAATCTTATAACTAGTTGGAAAATGAAGAGAACTACAATTACTGATTGCGGTCTGATGCTGTCCCGGCTCTATAAGTAAACAGATTTACACAATAATTATTCATTCATTGGCATAATTTTGAACTTGAAAATATTTTAAGTTTCAATTTTTCAAATTAAATTCTGATCTCAAATTTTGAACTGGCATTCAAATACAATTTCAAATTCGAATAAATACAAATTTTTCTCAAACTTTTGTAATTACAAATTCATTTTTCTATCGACTCTAAGTCTTTCAACTAAAATTTGTTATGGTTTATAAGTTTTTATGAATAAAAAACTGACCTCATTTGAAATATGAGAATTAATTTTCTGTTCACATTTGCAGTGATGTTGTTGGTGCCCAAACATTCAATAATATTATTAGTATACATTATGCATTAAATTAATCAGACAGCAATTTTGTACAATGTACAATTATCACTTATTATTACTTAAATATCCATAAATAAAAGCAATATTTTCGTTACCATCTGAAAGCAAACTGTTTCTTTCGCATCACAGAGAAACCACGCACATAAAATTCTCTAATACTGCGATACTATTTCTCTAATTAGGAAAAATTAGCCTGAGGCAGCAGGAAGAAAGGATTCAAATTTTATCTGCTGTAACATTTGTTATTCAATTTCCGAATTTTAAAATTTTTAATTAAAAAAGATTTTGGAATCAACTGAATCTAATCAAGTATTTTAGAACGAAATGGTTAATTTGATCAAAACTAACATCTCAGTCACATTTTTCCTAATTATGAATAACTACTTCACAACTACACGTGAGAACCTTTTTCAATTAAAATTATTTCGCAGGTACATTCTACTTAAAAGTTAAAAGGACGGTAACGATTGAAATGTATCTTCACTAGAACAACTGATGAAGGTCGCAAAATTGAAAATCAATTATACGTCTTTTGAAATAAGAATAAAAAACGCCTATTAGGAAAAATATTCGGAAAGAGCTAACCGAATAGGATTTTAAAAGACGTGAGTAAAAATTTCAAAGAAAAAACAAAATACATCATACATTTACAAAATTGTCATTTGGTCAGAAATCAAGATAACTTTTGAAGAACTTTTTCAGGATCTATGATTTCTTTTAAAACAAGTCTAAAATTTAAATCCTACTTAAATTCAAAATTGCCTCCTAAGACGTTTTTTATCCAACTTTCTATCATTATACTATCATTTCTATCCATCGCTTTTATAGTACATATATTCTCTAGCCTCGAGTGTCTTTTAGATGTAAAATAATCTTTATCAAGATAAAATAAGGCGATTATCTTAATCTGTCTTCACAACCAATGATCACATAAAGGAATTGTTTCATTTTCGACGCACATCTTTTTTCTCGTTTTTGTCTTTTGGCGTCTTTGAATATTCGCCAAGATGCTAAGTCAGATGCTTTTATTGGTCCCCACTCTTTCGATGGCTTAAACGCTTCTTGGATCATCTGAAAAGTTTAAAAAAAAAATTGAATTAATAATTAATTTATAATTCAGTTGAACGTTTTTCAATTCGTTCTAATTTCTTGGACAAACCTTAGGCATGCCTAATCTTCTTTTTGTGATTATTGTATAAATAAGCCAGAGGGGCAGTTGCAAAACACCAAAAGCGAGAAGGGTCCATCCTGCAGCTGTAAAATTATAATTTTCAATTAATTAAATTCCGCATTATAAGGTCAGGAGTCAAGGGTGAAGGGTGAAGGGTCTAAGTATAAAGGTAAACGCTCGTATTTAGGGGTCAAAATTAAGGGTGAATGGGCAAAGGTCATAGGTTATATAGATCACAAGTCAAAGTTTGATCAAATTTGACTTACCATAAGCACTTGCGGGATAAAGTACACCTCCATAAGTGAGAGGAGTGAGGGTAACAATATTGTAAATCAAAATTGTGGCTAATAAAAGTGGAGTGATTAAACCCCAACATATCCTCCAGTAAATCGAGGGCCTTCTGTTCAACATAAATTCTACGTCATCCAGAAAATTTTCCAATCCATAAACCCAAAAAATTCCTATCATTTCAAGAGTTGCAAGAATGAACACAATAAAAGAGCCAGCATAGTAATCGACCAAGCCCAGAATAAATTGTCCTCCCTATTTTGGTAAACAATATAAAACAATATAGTATAGAAATGTAGATTTTCGATTAATAAAATAAAAATATATTTAACGTTAAAATTGAAGAAGAGTACGACAAATATGTACTTACGGGGGTGCAATATACAGTCCCGACCAAAAAACCAAATACAGAAGTCGCTAAAACTACGTGCCAATATTTCCAGGATGGAAATTGATCGCTAATTATGCTTATTATTCCCCCAGCTATAGCAATCGCACTTCCAATTCCTAGCACGTAGAGCATAAGGAAGAATAAAACTGAAAAGAGCTGCAAAAATGTTTAAATTAATGTTTTGAGTTCAATTTTTTTTTTATAAAAATAGTTTTTAATAGTATTTTTTTAAATCAAATACAACTCTCCTAACTTTTAATGCTTTCTACCATGTTTTATTAATTTACACTGGAGATGACGAAGATAATATTTGTTCGATTCAGCATATCCAAGGCTTTTAAGTGTTAATTTTTTAATTTTGAAAAGTTCTCAATTTTAATTTAGAAAATCAGAAATAAGTTTTCAAATAAATTTAAATAAAATATTTTTGAAATTTTAAAGCTTGTAAAAATGACAAACAGTTTAATTCTGGACTCTTAAGTTCTAAGTGTGTGTGTGTGTATACCATTAAACCATTTCCCTTTCAGGGTAGGCGTGACAGTACCCGATTCGGGTAGTGTTTCTAGGTGGATAGTTTTCTTGCAGTAAATAACTACAAGTATGGGCTCACCACACCCACGATGTGTTTCTAAGTAGTTAAATTAAATCCAGCGGCTTTCAAGCTACAGCGGTTAAATTGTGAATTTTAAGTGGTTCAATTTTAAACAAAGCGTTTACAATTTTGATACTATTATATTTTTTAATATACTTATTTTGTACTTTGTAATTCAATTTTTAATTCTTTATCCATGAAGGAATTTAAATTTGAAATAATTTTTTCTTCTAGAATGCTACCACTTTGAAAATGATCTAAATCCCGAAAGATGACTTCTAAATTAACATTACTTAATTTTGAATTAGAAATTTTGTGATTAATTTTTGACAGTGTCTATGTGTACCGAAAAAATCCGGCTATATGTACCGAAATTTCGTTACACGTAGCCACGCCTTAAGTTTTAAGGCTTCGCATTCTTAATTGAAAGAATTTTAAGATTATGAAATTTCAAGTTGTTGAATTTTGAGAAATTCCTACTTAAAATGTTATTCTGAATTTTGAATTTTTTAATAGGTTGTAAATACAAAGGATATAATACATTTTTATTACTTTATTTAAATTTTCAGGATTTCCAACCAAATCTTTTACTTTTAAAAGTTGAGAGGTACCAGATCAGGAATATCAGAGTTGTTATCGATATGAGCGATTTTCTTGAAATCTGGGGAAATAATAGTATGACATAGGTAAGATATTGTGTTAAAATGCATTGGAAAGGTTTAAAATTGTCAAGAGTTGCATTGCTTTGAAAATTCTTTGTTAAATTCTGAGACAAAAAATGTCATCAAATTTTTTATTTTTCGTTTTAAGCTCGTATTTTTGTTTACTTTTTCAAATGCAAGTTACTCGGCAACCAGAAAAGGCTACAATTTTCTTTTACCTTTTTTTACTCGAAATTTTTAGGACTTAATGTTCAGAAAAATTCAAAGTGACGTAACTCCCATAATTTTTTAATTAAACAATATATATTTTACCACAATATCTTGCCTACCTAAAACAATTATTTCCTCTTCGGCCTGAGTTTTTTTTAATTATCCGTTTTTAAAATTTAATTCTTTATTTCTGAAGCGCTCCCAGTTTAAAATTATTTGTTGACATGCAATTAAATACTGAAATTTTTCATTCAAAAAACATTCAGTTATGACTTGTTTTGACTTTGTTGTCACATGAGAAATTTTTTTAGTTGATATTCAAAGGGCTGTTTTCACAAGATTCAGAATTTAATTTTAAGTCAGCAATACATTATAAAAAATATATTTATCGCAATGGATCATAGATTATATTATGATTCGGAATTTCCTGACTACAGCGAATCATGTTTGTAGCATTTTCCCAAGTTTTAAATTGATTCTGTTGACCAAATTCATTTTAAATCGCGCAAGTAATCTATACTGAAGTCACAAAGTTATTCGCCACCCAAATATGTTGCATTGCAAAGGAAATAAGATGACGTATCATGACGACTTGTCGAAAATTTTTGTTGACAAATATTTTTTAATATTATGTAGGTATTTGAAGTTTTCTTCCTGATTCTGATATAATTTCTTATCCCATTTCGAAATTCTTTGGAAAATTTAAAAAAGTTTAAAAGTGACAAAATGGCGGCGGTTTTTCTGAAAATAATCAAAGCCAGTTCATTTAAAATTCCGTCGTTTTTTTCTCTTGATTTTTTTCTAGATTCGCTCTCATGTAATATTATACAGGATGATTTTTTCATCTTGAGACACCGAAATATCTCAAGAAATCCGCTCTAACGAAAAAAATGTCCCGAATAAAAACTTTTTATTTTCGAGGGGGAAAAGCGGCCCCGCAAAAATTTACCCCACACACCACCCCCTGGGGACAGAAGGGGGGTTAACTTTAAAATTTCAAATGGGAACATATATTTTTGATTGCAGATTCAGATTCCCCATCAAAAAATACGTGAGTTTTATTTGAAATTTTTTTTTTCGATTCGCGCCAGATGGCGCTGCATTGGCGAAAAATGACATTGTTGACTGTTCAAGAAATGTGCTTCCAAACGGAAGATAAAAAAGACTTTGATTGTTTTCAGGAGAGCTATTCAATTTTAATCAATTTAATTTTTAAACCTCCTTCCACCCACCCGGAAGGGGGTTATAGTGGAGCAGAAAAATTAGAAAGCACAATTTTTTTTTAAAACGCAAGCTTCTCTTTTGACTCCAAAGTATGTAAGCAGTCAATGAATTAACTACTTTTTGCGCTACCCAGGAACAACGACGTGGACGTAGTAGTTGTCTGTTCCCTTTGGGGTGTTTTTTTCAACAAACCAACCCTTCTCTTCTTTAGCTTTCGTTTGGAAACGCATTCCTTGAACAGTCAACAATGTAATTTTTGCCAATGCAGCGCCATCTGGAGCGAATCGAAAAAAAATTTTCAAATAAAACTTACGTATTTTTTATGGAAAATCGGAATCTGTAATAAAAAATATAGGTTCCTATTTGAAATTTTAAAGTTACCCCGCTCCCGCCTCCAGGGGGTGGGGTGTGGGGTAAATTTTTACGGGGTCGCTTTTCCTTCTCAAAAGTAAAAAGTTTTTATTAGGGACATTTTTTTCGTTAGATGCGTATTTCTTGAGATATTTCGATGTATCAAGATAAAAGAATCACCCTGTACATATGATTCAAAAAAAGGGTTAATCAACCACCGCAGGGTCCCAGTGGGGGCAACTGTCATCTAAAAATGACAAAGGCTTCCGGTAGAATCGCGGTAAATCACACCTATGGCCACGGCTCACGACCGTGAGATGGGTGGCCTTAGGGCACGACAAAATCACAACGACAGGCCGATGAAACCCTCGTGTGTCTTAAGGACACAAAGCGATCCAAGGATGACAGCTTTCTGCACCCATCTCGCAAGTGCCTTGGCATATTTTTGGCACGCGGGAATAGCTTTAAGGTTACAAACCAGAGATAGCTTCGCACCTCCAAGGGCACCGATCATAAGCACAATTACTTTAACCGAATATTTTGTGTACAGTCGTTGCAGCTTCCTTTTAAGAGCTTGATACATCTTTTCCTTCTCCTTCTCCTTGGTAGTGATGTTGTAGTCGGCAGGAGCCGAGAATTCGATCACGATTATATTTCGTTTCTCGAAATCTTGGAGAACGATTTCAGGCCTCGAGTGTGCAATGGAGACTGCTATCCGAAAATCGTAGTTCCAGAAAATTTGGCACTTCTCGTTTTGGACAATGGACTCTATCTCCCTCGGAGCGTTCGGCAGGACAGGGTCACGGAAAATACGTTAAGAGCGACAAAGATGGTAATAAAGTACTCTCAAGGCCGCATTATGTCTGTAGAGATACGTCGTTCCCACGTGAGTGGGACACCTGGATAGTATGTGTTCTATGTACTCAGCTTGTGCATGACACGCTCTGCACCTATCGCTAGGAACTTCTTGACATAACATGCGGTCACGATATACCAAGGTGGAAATGACACCACCCGGGCATACGAAAATGAAACCCTCTGTACCTGTATTGAATCCTGATGACCTGAGGAAAGCAAAAGTTTGCTCCTTCGACAAGGACTGATTTTCTACATTTCCGTGAAAGTTTCCGTGCATTTTCTTGTCGAGTAACTGTTGGTGGAATTTTTCAACCTCTGCTTTCTTTACTTCAGCTTTTAGAAGTGAAGTATCAAGATGGAGTAATGCACTTTCCTCACTTCTGATGTTAAAATGCTTTGTAAAGGAACGCTCCTTTGCCAATCATCTCGTGTTTCCTGACAATTTTTAGGAGAGGATCTCTGTCATTTGCAACGATGTAAGCTGTACTTAGAACAATTCGGTTATGAAGACATTGGAGATTCAGAAGTTCACGTCCGCCTTGACGGCGTGAGATGTATAATCGCCGAATGGGCGAATTGATATGCAAGCCCTTATGCATATGCATGATCTTACGCGTGGCGATATCAAGGGCCGTTAGCTCATTCTTCGTCCATTGAACCACACCAAACGAGTAGAGTAGTACTGAGACGGCAAGCTTGTTAGTCGCAGATACCTTGTTCAAGGCCGACAGATTTGAAGAGCAAATCTGTCGAAGAAGATGCTTGTATCTGCTTCGGAGAGACCTCACCCTGAAAGACGTCCCCCTGGAAAGTGACGTTGTTCGTTGTCACACGATAACATCCAGGTGAGATAGTATATCTAGTTTTCCAAAGGGGCATCAATCTCTCTGTGCATCACATTATGTGTGGATGAACCTTCAAGCTTTCCAACAGACAGATGAGAAGTCTATTAGAGGTTGAATCGAAAGCTTTTCGGCAGTTAATCCAGGCCATTGACAGGACGCGCTGATGGGCTGCTGCGTCTTTGCAAACGCACCTGTCAATTAGCAGGTTCTCTCGGCATCCTGCTACACCTTTTTTTCGAGCCACGTTGCTCGTACGTCTCTCTCCACACAGGCTCAATTCTACGAACAATCTTGTTGTTTAGGGCAGATATAAAGATCTTATACAGCGTGTTCAAAGAAGTTAGTGGCATGTAATTCTCTGGGTTGGACAAGTCGCCTTTTTTCGGTAAGAGTATAGTGCGTCCTAACACTGCAGTCACTGCGGAATGGGCGTTTTCATATTTAAATATGAGGTGAATATTCGGGCCAGATGTTGGCATGAAGCAGTAAACTTCTTCCATCAGAAGTTCTTGATACCATTTGGTACTGCAACGGAAAACATCTTCGTACTCCTAAGTGCTGAAGAGGCGTAATGGGTCAGCGAGAAACTGTTGATTCTCCCTGCTCTATTTCTCCCTCTTCTGTATTCTCCTCCTTGCGTCAGATAACGCCCGTATTTTATCAACAATATGCTGCTTGATAGTCAGCAGATTTGAATTTGTTCAGTGTGTGATTGTTGATCCTCAGTTCTTGGGCGAACTTTCGAATCCTTTCCGTGAACGGTCCACCCATGCGAGAGCATTGGCTGATTCAAATAGAAGGCTAAAACTGACGATGGATCAATAGACCAAAAGACGCTTGCATCAACTGAACTAAAAGATTGGATGGGCAAGACAGAGTGCGTCCCGTGTTCAATGTGTGATTGACTACATAACATCTGGTAGACGGTTCTCGGAAAGGGTTCGAAAGTTCGTCCAAGAACTGAGGAGCTTCAATCACACTGAGCTGCTGACAATCAAGCAGCATATTGTCAAAAATCCACCCAACCCAACGAGGTAGAGACTTTTTGGAGAGAGATATACAAGCTCTCAAAAACACTGGAGTTGAAAAAAGATACTGATAATATCATCCGCTTCAAGTAGTTTTGCGATAACCTTATAATATCTGAGGAGGAATGTCCATCAATCACTGCAGAAGAGGTGAAAAAAGCACTTAGGAGTACGAAGAACTTTTCTAACATTTGACCCGCATATTCTCCTCATATTTAAAGTCGGAAACGCCCACTCCGCAATGGCTGGTGTTAGGACGCACTATACTCCTACCGAAAAGAGGCAACTTGTCTAACCCAGAGAATTGCAGGCCAATAACTGGTTTGAGCACACTGTATAAGATCTTTACAGCTGTCCTAAGCAACAGGATTGTTCAAAGAATTGAGCCTGTGTGGAGAGAGAGGTACGAACAACGTGGCTCGAGAAAAGGTGTAGCAGGCTGCCGAAAGAACCTGCTAATTAACAGATGCATCTGCAAATATGCAGCAGCCCATCAGCACGCCCTGCCAATGGCCTGGATTGAATACCGGAAAGCTTTCGATTCAACCTCTCATAGACTTATCATTTGTCTGTTGGAAAGCTTGAAGGTTCATCCACACATAGTGAGATGCATAGAGAGATTGATGCCCCTTTGGAAAATTAGATTTACTCACTCATCTGGAAATTATCGTGTGACAACGAACAACGTCACCTTACAGAGGGGCGTCTTTCAGGGCGATATCATTAGCCCTCTGCTTTTTTGCATCACACTTCTGCCTCTATCTCTCGCACTACGAAATTCTCCTGGATACCTCTGCGGCGACACTCATCATCGCGAACATAAGGTCATCATCGACAGATTTGATTATCAAATCCGTCGGCGTTGAACAAGGTATCTGCGACTAACATGCTTGCCGTCCCGTTTCTACTCTACTCGTTTGGGATGGTTCAATGGACGAGGAACGAGCTTACGGCCCTTGATATCACCACACGTAAGATCATGCATATCCATGAGAGCTTGCATATCAATTCGTCTGTTCCGCGATTATACATCTAACGCCGTCAAGGCGGACGTGGACATCGGAATCTCAAATGTTTTCATGACAGAATTGTTCTAAGTACAGCTTACATCGTTGCAAATGGTAGAGATAATCTCCTAAAAATTATCAGAAAACACGAGATGATTAGCGAAGGAGCGTTCCTTTACAAAGTCGTGGAGCAGGCTGCCGAAACCCTTGGCCTGAATTTTAACATCAGAAGTGAGCGAAGTGCATTACTCCATCTAGAAGCTTCACTTCTCAAAGTGGAAGTAAAGAAAGCAGCCGTTGAAAAATTCCGCCAACAGCTACTCGGCAAGAAAATGTACGGAAACTTTCACAGAAATGTAGAAAAAAAGTGCTTGTCGAAGGAGCGAACTTTTGCTTTCCTCAGATCATCAGGACTCAATTCAGATAAAGAGGGTTTCATTTTCGTATGCCAGGATGGTATCATTGCCACCTTAGTATACCGTGACCGCATTTTATGTCACGAAGTTTCCAGCGATAGGTGAACAGCGTGTCGTTCACAGGCTGAGTACCTAGAACAGATACTATCCAGGTGTCCCACTCACGCTGGAACGACGTATCTCCGCAGCAGTTTCCGTTGCACACTCGAGGCCTGACATCGTTCTCCAAGACAACACTGTCAAGGAGACATCACTGCCAAGGAGAAGGAAAAGGAGGAGAGGTATCAACACTTTAAAAGGGAGCTGCAACGACTGTACACAAAATATTCGGTTAAAGCAATTGTGCTTCTGATCGGTGCTCTTGGAGGTGCGAAACTATCACTGGTTCGTAACCTTAAAGCCATACCCGCGTCCCAAAAATGTGCAAAGGCACTTGCGAGATGGTTGCAGAAAGCTGTCATCCATCGGTCGCTTCATGTCCTCAAGACACACGAGGGTTTCGCCGGCCTGTCATTGTGATTGCGTTGTGCCCTGAGGCCACCCATCTCACGGTCGTAAGACGTGGCCATAGGTGTGATTTACCGCGGTTCTACTGGGAGCCTTTGTCATTTTTAGACGGCAGTGGGACCCTACGGTGGTTTTTTAAACTTTTTTTTTAATCATATAATTTATATTATTATTATTATTATATTAGTATATTATACCCAGGCGGAAAAATTATATATCGTTTATACATATATAGTGTCAAGTATTATATATAATATTCATTTCTTTTATACATTTTTTGTATAAAACAAATGAATATTATATATAATAGTTCACATTATATATAAACTATATATAATTTTTCCGCCTGGGATAGATATTCTGCCCTGTGCCCGTGGCTTGGAAAAGTGTCTCTTGACACTTTTTTCTACCTCGCGTTATTTTCGAGATTTTTGTGAAAATATTTATAAAATCCTCTAAGATTTATTTTTTTCAATAATACAATTTCATGGTGTCATAAAAAAGCAAAGGAAAAACATAAATTTACAGTTTCAACAATTTTTACATGAAACTTCTTCCTTTGTAGTCGGCATTTTTTAAATACTCAATACTCTCCATTCTTTCTAACTTCATTATTTTCCTGCAAAAACGATGTGACAACCATTAAATTAAGTCCTTTTTGGTTTTTCATCACAACATGAAATCGTATTGTTAAGAAAATAATAAATCTTTGAGGATTTTATATATATTTTCTCAAAAATCTCGAAAAGAACCAATTTTGTTCTTTTGACTTTTTTCATATCTTGTGTCGTTTTCGTTTTTCAAATAAACAAAAATTCTCTCGTCTCACCAAGGCCCTGGCACAGGGTAGAATATCATAAAATATACTCATTAAATTTGGACGAATCTAGAAAAAAAGCAAGAGAAAAAAACGGTGGAATTTTGAGTAAATTGACTTTGAATATTTTCAGAAAAACCGTAGCCCTTTTGTCACTTTTGAACGTTTTTTACATTTTCTTACGCATTCCGAAAGAGAATGAGAAATTCCATCAGAATCAGAAGCGAAATTAGATTAAAAAATGTTACATCTTGAACAAAAATTTGGATCATTTTTTGATAATCTGCGTTTTCAATTTTAAAAATCCAATCACTCATAACTTTGTCAAAAAAAAGTTTCGGTGAAATCTAAAAAGAAGATTAATTAAGCATTTAGTGATCAGAGAATAAGATATTCAGAATCTACAATTTTTTTAATTCCTAGATTATGTAATTTGATTGAAAAAGTTTAAAATTTGATAAGTTTAAGGAACATAATTGAGACACCGAGAACTACAAAGAAGTAAAGCCGACCTTTGTTGAAGATCGTTTTTTGCAGTTTCAAGTACTTTAGTTTTTGGCCTATCGATAAATGTTAGAAAGATGTAAAGAAAAAATTTTCATTTTTCCAAAAAACGTGGTTAAAGTTGAGGTGGTTGTTGAGAAGTGATT
The DNA here is from genome assembly GCA_932195095.1 of Andricus curvator. Classification (NCBI taxonomy): domain Eukaryota; kingdom Metazoa; phylum Arthropoda; class Insecta; order Hymenoptera; family Cynipidae; genus Andricus; species Andricus curvator. Next base: position 206,571 of record CAKNYM010053182.1, on the reverse strand, counting down.
ATGTCAACTAGGTAAAGCCCATTTTGTTTTTTCTCCCTCTTACTAAGAAGAATGATGATGAGGATTAAATTTATGTTTTATGTGATGTTTTTTCATACTAAAAAATCATTTTCAAAGTTTTTGAAGTGTTTCCTAGATTTAAAACATTAAAAAATACGCTTTCAAATAATTGGAAACGACATCTAACTAAAGCCCATTTCATTTTTGCTTTACTCTACTCTAAAAATTAAGAACAAAATATTCATAAATCTTGAAAGTATAGTTCATAAGAACCACTTGCCTCTATAGTTTTCTCAGAATTTTCTATTTTAAATCCTACCTTATTTTTAACCGTGCACTGCAAAATTATATATTTTTTCAATTTCGTAATTTTGGCTTGTTGTACAGTCAACGAGAAAGCTTTATACCACAGCATTACATATACTTCAAATTTTGTAAATATTTTTTGCTTCATATGAATACTTTCTTTTGTTTTTCCATAACAAACACATGTATTTTGAAAGACGCGAAGTTGGCTAAACAAAACTTTATCGCTCTAAAAAATTCCCTGCAACACATTTTATTCTTAGTTTTTTCTGTGTTCACAATAATTTCTATAAATTTTTAGGAACTTTGCAATAATTTTTATAATTTTTCTGGTAAATTTTATATAATTTTTCGGTAAATTTCAAGATATTTTTTGTAAGTTTCAGGTAATTTTCAAGAATTTAATATCCTAAGTTGGATACCAAGTCTGTAGCTTATTCTCTAAGTTTGATCTTAATTCAAAGTTTATATGAAAATACCGCCAGGCCACTTCATTTTTTAGGACTACACCAGTGGACGTGTCCCGGAAATATTTTTTTTTTAAGTTCTAAAAGTCGTGTAAACGTAGACTGACTCATCCCATTGCATTTTAGAACAAAATGTCAAACAGCAAAACTAAACTAGACAAAATTCTGAGAAAAGTAACTCTTCAGAGAAACCCGATTTTTTCAAAAACGAGGCTACGAAATCAAATTCTGAAGTTCGTATCTGTACTTTAAAACCTATTGTATACCATTAAGCCATTTCCCTTTCAGGGTAGGCGTGACACTACCCGATTCGGGTAGTGTTTCTATACATTTTCTTTCTGAAAAATACACTCAACTCCCGATATAAGAATGGTTTCGGGCATGGCTTGCAGTGGCCTTGATCCTGAATCGGGGAAATCTAAATGCAAACAGCCAGAGCCGCATGAACCATTTCTGTTGGGTTTGGACGCATGAGGCAAACTGATGCAACTATAATGCGCTGAGAGTGCGGCCCTCATGCTGTTTATCACGCTTGACTGAGCACCGCCTCTTTGTCGGTCCCGCGGCCTCCGTCATCACGAAACTGCCAATGACATCAGTTCTAGGAATATCGTAAACCGGGGGTTCTTATATCGGGAGTTGAGTGTACTAATTAACTGTTTTTACATTGTTTGTTCATTATTTATAAAAATTTTATTGAAGATATTATTCTACAACATTGTCTTGTTTTATGGTAAAAATGCCAAAAATTGATAAACTAATCATCGCAGAGGATACGGTTATTCTTAATTGTTGATAATAAAAGAATATGTAAACAAATTTATTACGTAATTATCCAATGAATGAAAAAAAAACTAATTAAATAATTGACTAATTGTTTGAATGCTTGACTGATAAATTTCTTAGTATCAGGAGATGGAGTACATCATAAAAACTGGAAAATTGGTTTGTAATTACAAACCTCAACCAGAGTCGGGCTGAACGTAACTTATGCTCCTTTTGAACAAATTCGCCACAGTCGGACCATCCTCGCCCAGAGTTAAGCCGTCTATATGGTGACGGTAATTTTGAAACAATCAGCCAGGGTATATCCGACTCTCGGCCCAACTTTGAACCGGAGTTGGGCCGTCTATTGGGTAAACTTTGGCCGCCAATGTCAGCTGCCAATGTTGGCCCGACTGTAGACCGACCGACAAACTCTGTCTGCCAAACTAAATTCACAACTGGGTAAAATGAAATCCTTAATTTAAACTTAACAAGCTTATAAGCTATATTTGCTCATAAAACTTGGTATATGTATAAAATGTAAATAAATTCACAAAATAAAATTATTATAATTAAATAATGTTGTTAAAACCATACGATTTCTGAAGTCCTACTGGGGAAACCAATGAAAAAAGCGCCTGATACTTTACCTCCGGGGTTGGGTGTGGAAGATAGTTCACTTTGCAAAACAATTTACAAGTTTTTACGATCTCCTGATACTAAGTAACTTATCGTTCAATCAACTAGTCTATTATTCAATTAGTTTTTCATTCATTGCATAATTGCATAACTCAACAATTACCCAGGCAGAAATATTATATATAGTTTATATATAGTGTGAAGTATTAGATATAATATTCATTTGTTTTATATAAAAAATGTATAAAACAAATGAATATTACATATAATACTTCACACTATATATAAACTATATATAATTTTTCCGCCTGGGTAACAATAATATTTTCCTCTGCGATGATTAGTTTATAAATTTTTGGCACTTTTAACATAAAATAATACAATGTTTTAAAACTAATCCCAACAATAACATGTTTTATAAATAATGAATAAACACGAGTAATTTGCCCTGAAAAATAGATCAGCAGTGGAGTAGTGGTCAATTTCGGGAGATCATAGCTTATGACCTGTGGGGGTTAGCTCATTGTTTTTTTTCTACAATTACTCAAAATTTCGTGTTCTTTAATTAATATTCAGAATATTTTTTCGTAGACGTAACAGGTACCAAAGTGCAGATACAAATTTTAGAATTTGATTTGGTAGCCTTTTTCTTAAATTAGGTTTCTTTTAATAAGAGTTGACTTTCTCAGAATTTTTTCTAGTTTAATTTTTCTAGCTGTTGGACATTTCGCTCTTAAATTAAATGGTATGAGTCAGTCTATGCAAATACGACTTTTTGAACATTTTTCAAAAATATTTCCGGGATTCGTCGTAGTCATTTCTAGAAAATTTAAAATTTTCACCAGAACCCCTCAATGAACTGCTTTTGCAAAAAGAATGCGACATTTTTCTCGTACGAGATGTCTGGACAACCTTTCAAGTTTAAAATTCAACACCTAATTATTTTCAATTCCAATAAAATGATAGAACAACTCGTTTATTACATACCAGCGTAATAAACAGTTACGAGGAATCAAATCATTTTTTTTGAATATTCATTAATTATGTAAATTGTAAGTAGAACAAGTGAACAAATTTAATAGTAGGCTATAGAAATAATAGTTATAATTATGAGCCTCACCTGTGGTAAAACAGTAAACTTGGCAATAGCATCTGGATATGATATAAAGGCGAGACCAGTTCCTCCGCGAACAACTTTTGTAATGTCATCCGTTCCAAGTTCATGAGCAAGGTTGCCAAGAATTCCGAAAATCGTGAATCCTGCCATTAAGCTAGTTAAGGTGTCCAGGGTCGTTACCACGATGACGTCCCTGAAAAAGTACTTTTTAAATATTTTTTTATTCCATCATTTTAATCCTAACGAGGATAATATATCTTCCATTTGTAGTATACAATGTCTGGAACGTAACTACATCTTTCGTAAATTCCAGTTTATAAATTGCTAAATTCCGCATTCGCATTTCAATTTTGTTTTAATTTAACTGAATCACTGTAGGTGATGAATAAATTATCAGAACTAAAGGAGATTATCTACACTGCTTTGATTGTATCTTTTTAATTAAAATAATCAGTCAGAGAAAACCTGGAAATCCGGGAAAAGTTAGGGAATTTTATTGGTCAGGGAAAGTCAGGTAAAAGTCAGGGATTTTGAAAACAAAATCTTACAGAAGTCAGGGAATTTTTATAAGAGGTACTTCAAATAACTGTTAAAGATCTTAAATTTGAAATTTATTTAAAAAATTTTGTATTCCATTCATAAAATATTATGTGTATGTATGTTAGACTTTTTACAAAATTAAGATTCTGGTCTTTAAATATTAATAGTCATGGATAATAAAAAATTGGTTGGGGAAAAATTAAGGAATTTTGAAAATGAAGTTTTGCGAACACCCTGATATCAAATTTTGGTTAGTAATTTATTTCGCTTGTAACTCTATTTCTATTTCAACAGTTCAGTTAAAAATTTAACTGTTTTGTTGAAAATTGAACTATTTTATTGAAAATTCATCCTTTGGATTGAAAATTCATCTTTTGTGGTAGAAGAGTCACCTTTTTTTGGTTGAAATAACTAAATAAATTTGAAATCCTTAAGTTTTAATCCGAAATATTGTTTTATTCCGTTTATAGAATATTCAATGTTAAAAAATGTTATAAGAAATATTTGAAAATTAATGGCCAGGGAAAATCAAAAAGTGGTCAGGGAAAAATCAGGGAAAAGTCAGGGAATTTAGAAAATGAAATTTTTCGGCCACCCTGCATAATGTACCTGTGGTAAATTTATTTTTGAGATATTTACCTGTAAATATTGTGATTGAATTCATTATAAGAAGAGTACATAACAACGCCTCCGAAGCACACAGAAAGTGAAAAGAAACACTGTGTGACAGCAGCATACCAAACATTAGGATCAAAAAGTTTGTCCCATTGTGGTTTTATAAAAAATATAATTCCATTGACTGCACCTTCCAATGTGACTGCTCTAATCAAAAGAGCTATCATTATGATGTATGGAAATATTGCCAAAAAATATGCAGCTTTTCCTGAACTTTTCACTCCTCGAGCTAGAACTGCAAATATGCAAGCCCAAGCAAAAAAAAGGCAGATGGTTAATCTCCAATCGGGTAAACCCACCCCATCATCAATGTTGAGCTTTTCCTTCAACACAGTCTTTCTGTGAAATAATTAAAAATGTCAAATTTTCGAATTTCAAATAATAATAACTTCAAACACAGCGTTACGAAAACGAAAATTTTAATTTAGAAGCCTCAAAATTGAACAATTTTGTTAAATATTTCACATTGAAAGATTCCAAATTGAAAATAATTTAAGAAGTTAAAAGTTGTACAATTTCAAATTGAAAACGATCATAAAATCAAGATTGGTTGGTTCTGAAATGAAATTTTCAAAATTGCATGTTTTGAAATCCTAAACTTTCAAAATTGTATCATTCTAATTTGAAAATAACGTTAATAGTTAAACAGCTTTAAATTGAAAAAAATTAAATTGATAAATTCTTACTCGTTTCTCAATTAGACAGTAACTTCTTCATAAACTAGACAAATTTAAATTAATAGCATTATATAATTTTCGAGCAATTTTGTATCGTGTGAATCATCAAAGATTGTATCATTTTTATTTCAAATTGCAAGCCTTAGTAGTTGACCATCTTCAGGTTTCAAACGTTCCAAATATAATAATTGAAAATTGAAAGATAGTAGAGCAATTTCAAGTTCGAAGTGTTTATAATTAAATTTACATAAAATTGAAAGCGTTTGAAATTTTATTAAACAAATTTCAATTGAAATCTTCAAAGCGTTAAAAATAATTTAATAATTTTGAGATTAACATTCAAATACATTTAGTTGGTTTGGTTTAAAGTTTATAAATTGTTCTTTGTACAGTCACCAAATAAGAGCATTGATCATAAATCGATTTTAAATTGAAAATGTTTAAAATAAAATTCAGGAATTGCAAATTGAAAGTGTTTAGAAAATAAGTAATTTAAATTAAACTCGTTTAAGAATAAAAAAATTCCGGTTAAAAACGTTAAAAATCGAATATTTCGAAAATGAAACATTAGAAAAGGTTTATAAGATTTAAAAGTTCCACATTGTACCATTTTTAATGAAAAACCTTAAAAACGTCAAAGATGCAGTAATTTCATATTGAACTTTTAAAATTGTACAATATTTATTCAAATTGAAAATTTTAAAAATAGAAAGCTTAAAACTGAAAAATCTTTAATTGAAGAATTAATAATTGTTACCATTTTAAAGTGAACAATTGAAGGCTTTCAAGAATTAAAAATTTCAAATAAAAGCAATATTTGTTTTTTAAATAACAAAAATTTTCAATTTTAAGTTTAAAAAAATGTATCATTATCAAATGTAAAAAGAATGAACAGTTCAAGTGTTTCTTGTTTTGAAAATGATACAAAATACAATATCCTTCCCAATTGAAAAGACTAAAAAATTTAGTTATACAAACACTCAAAAATTGAAGTAATCGGTTTATCGCGTTCGAAGAAAAATGAGTAATTTTATTGGAATAGATAAAGTATTCAAATTCAAAGAGAGATAGTCTGAAAGTTTTTCTGTTTAAAAAAGAATTACAATTAGAAATAATTTTTAAAAGCAATTTAGAATTTTAAGTATTATCATAATTGATACTTGAATTGGATTTTCGAAATTGAATATAAACTACAGTAGTTGTAAAGCCTTATATTTTCATGAGTCTCAAGTTCGCAACATTTAGAAAACACTGAAGAAAACCTTTTTTCATCGCTCTAGCGGCATGTAAATGTATTTTAAAAAGTTGCAATGTTTTCACTGATAATGGCAGATTTGCATGCCGCAAGGTTCCCGAAAAAGTTTCATCTCTCTAGCGTATGTGAAACCTACCTCAAATCAACTTCTAATATTTCAAAAATTTTGTAAAAAGACACTAATTTGATAAGTCGACTTTTTTTGCTGATAGAAGCAGAATTTTATGTCAAAATTATTTCAAAAAAGTTTAATTCCTCTAGAGCACGTGAAACCCTCACCAAATCAATCTCTAAAATTTTAGGATTGATTTAGGGTGGTTCCACATGCGCTGGAGGGATGAAAAATTTTTGTTGTATATTTTTGACATAAAATGGTTCCGTAATCAGTGAAAACATTTCGACTTTTCAAATTAGTGTTTTTTACAGAAGTTTTGAAACTTGAGGGGTTAATTTGGGGTGGGTTTCACATGCTCAAGAGAAGGATAAAACTTTTTTGGTTAGCTTTTGGCATAAAATTGTGTCATTATTAGCAATAAAATTTCGACTTTATAAGAAAAAAAATTTTCTTGCGTTTTTCGTAAGCGTTGCGAACCCCAGTCTCATAGATTTTTATAGATTATTTGTTTATCTTTAAAAATAGTACGGCCCAAAAAAAAGCTGCAATTTTAAAAATCAATATTCTGTAGCATCCCTTTAAAAATTGAGTAATTAATGAAACTCAAAGCTAAAAATAGTAAAACTCACGTAAAGTAAAGTTCAGCTGAGCTCCTCATGTTACTCATATGGCTCATATTTTTGGAGGTAACTTCCAAAACATCATCATCACTTTTACCAGAATTAATACACGTCTCTCCCCATTCAAGAAGACAAGTGGACCATGGCAACTGAGACTGAAAGCTGCCAATGAGGTAGTAAAGTGTTACAGACATTAGGGAACAGTAATAAGTCCCAACTGCAATCATTGAGAACATTTGGGCCCAGCCAACACCCCTGAAGGCAGGAGCACATGCCCACATTTTCACTGATGATCTGCTCGTAAATTGTCCCATAATCATCTCCAAATAGTAAAACGGTTTTCCCACGAGAAAAAGTACAATTATGTAAGGAATAAGAAATGCACCCCCTCCATTTTCGAAGGCTGTAAATGGAAACCTCCATACGTTTCCGAGACCAATTGACATCGCAATGCAGGACATCAAAAATTCGAGACCATTTCCCCAAGTTGCTCTTTCCTTTGGTTCTTCTGTCATTGTCTATTTTTTGTAATTAAAAAAAACATATATATTAGCAGAGAAGTTAGATTTCTTTCCGTTTTCTCAGTATTACTCTTCATCAGTTTGAAACTATACTGCCAACAAGACGAGAAAAGCAGTAAATACATTGTGGATGAGTCCTCTGTCTACCTAACCGCTGTATTCGCATGAAGGATTATTATTCATATACAGCAGAAAAAATTCATAATAAAATCATTAAATCTTGGCCAAATATTATTATCTTTCATCTAGTGATGTGAAAATGATTATTCATTGTCAGTTTTCAATGTGAAATTGTAGTTACGATACCTGGTGTATATCTTTCGTCTATCGTATCTGCAATCAGTGATAAGTTGACAAAGCAAAATATAAATGGGTATCATAAAATTGACCTTTTAAAACTACAATTAAGTGAATATATGTTTTTTTAATTTGAGCGATAAGCAAAGTAAGATATAATTTGTAAATAGTGAAGATTATAAATTTGAGACTGGGGGGACAGGGGACTCATTCAGAATGTAGTTACTACTTTTCTTGTTTGAACGGTAGTATAGACCTTGATAGTGATTAATATTGGAAAATAAGATGAAATTTATGCGGAAGAAAAATTTATTTTTCATTATTTTATGTTGCACCTCGAGGAATGGAATAATTTATGCAAAAGTAATTAATTATTATCATTTATTGAGCCATGAGTGAGGATCATTAATGCAAGGCTAACCATCCGTTCCGGCAGCGAAAGTGGCATTTTCTTCTTATCGGGAATCCCGTAATCAAGGCTATAGACACCTGTAAGCTGAAAACGGTATAATTTGATTATGAAATATTAGTCTCTTACTCAACCCGGTGCATGCAAACTACTTTTTTAGCACCGCGGATAATTTGATAAATGAAGAAGACATCTATTGCAAAAGATGCTGAGTAGTTCTAGAACTCACCTTTCCAACGTCCTTGGGTGACTTTCCGAGGTCCACATTGTGGAAGAGTTCGTCTGGGACGAATCCAGGATTATTTTTTCCACCCTGGAAATGAAGTAAGAAATTATTATTTTCTTAAATGTACTGTAATTTAATTACAATTTTGTAGGATTTGTATGTCGGACAATATTTATATAAGGTTTATAAATGGAAAACCCATAACATTGGAAATTTTTGTTCAGGTGAAAAAGTTATATACAATTTATATATCGTGGATAAAACACTGCTGTTTTTCATTTGTTTTATACAGACAAATTTATGAAACAAAAAATATCATTGTCTTCAAAGCGCCGCATTAGCGGGCAGGGCGGTCTATCTTGGCCCCGAATAGTTCCCCGATAATTTGCTGCACAGAACATCACAACAATTTGTTCAGAATTATACATATTCTTTAACATCTAATGATTGTTAAATAAAAATTCTTTGAAATTAAAAAAAAAACAAGAATCCAACGATCTGATTAAAAAAAAATTGATAAAAGAACAAGAGACAAAAATAAAAATGGGTATTTGGAGGCTGCCTTCTTTTTTATTTTATTTGTTATTTTGAATGAAGACATGTAAGAGTGTGTTATCTAAATTTGATCGTTACATGGAGAAAGATGGAATTCGAATTTCTGAACACGATCCCAGATGTTTGTGATTCACTTTTAAATTTCCGGTCCTCAAAAGTTGTTCCTAAATTCGCATTTTTTCCCGTGTAGATTCTTCTTTTTGCCAGGAATTTCATAGTAAAATTTTAATGATGGACGTCAAAGAAAAATTTAATTTATTATTTATTCAGAATTAATTTGTTTCTAATTTAAATCATTTTTGTTCAAAATAACCGATTTCCTGTGAATAACATTAATATAACTTTAAACTGCTTAAAAATTGGTAATATTATGCCAACTACAATAATTTTTGTTTTAAAATACCAATGTGTAAAACGCTAATGTATAACCTAAAATTGTTAAAAAATGATGAACCTTTAAAATTTAATGATTTTTGTTTAAAAATGTCAGTTTCCGATAAAAAAGTTAACAAAACCGAAAAACGTAAAATTTATCTAATTTTTCTTATTAAGGTTGTTCTCAGTGTACCCGTGTACCGTCAAGTTCAAAATTACTTAATCTTTAAATTGATTGATAAAATTGACAAATAAAAAGATTTATCGATTACTGCCATAAATTTTAGAAAAGAAACCTAAGAGTAAATAATCAAAAAATATTTGAAGTAATAATTATTCATTAAACGTAGTTATTTGCACATTTGTGTTCTTTCTTCCGCTTTATTGCAATTTTATTTGTTTCAATACTCAAGGGGCCTTTTTTGTCGATTTTTTCAATCAAGTTAAAGATTAAGTAATTTTTAACTTGACTGTATACCTAGAACATTCTTAAGGAATTTGGGGTCAAAATAAAAAAATCCAAATGGCAAATCCAACATGGTGACTCAAAATGTGACAATTTTCAAGAGATTTTTGATTTTTCTGAAAGTCGGTCATAAGGGGATTTTGGGGTAGGTGATAATAATAATAATAGTAATACTTATGATACTAATATATATATATATATATATATATATATATATATACAATAATATACTAATAATATTAATAATAATAACAATAATACTTGGTACTTAGTAATAAATTGGCCGATTTTAATGAAAGCCGATACTGGGGTCTTTTGGGTTGCTGAATGCGAATACGGGGTCAAAATTCAAAAACTCGAAATGACGCGTCCAATATGGCGACCCGAAATTTCAACAAAGTTATAAAATTAGCGGATGTCTAGGTAATAATTATCTGTGGCAAGTGGTACGTGTACCATAGATTATTATGCCATAGATTTATAGAATTTAAGCGCTTTTCTTAAAGCAAACTTCAGTCAAAAAGGAAAGCAGCGTCGAATATTACTGTACTTGTTAAGTTAATTCTCCATTTTTAATTTTGCACTAGATTGATTTTCAACCATATTGGTTCCGCCATTTTGAATTTTGGCCATTTGACCCCAAATTCGTATCAGCGATCCCGAAAACCTCCTCGTATCGACTTTTCATTGAAATCGGCCAATTTATTGCATTTTTCAACATTTTGGCCTCCACAGTGAAGGGGTTAAAAGGGATTATTTGAAGTTATAAGTTTTTTAATTTAAAATTTAAAATAAAAAACAACTTGAAGTAATGAAAAGCCAATCAGGTTTTCAAGAACAATGTTTGCGAGATTTTCAAGACATCGTTACACCGCACTATTTTTAGATAGGAAGATCTAAATACTAAAACCCTTTCCTACTGATTTATTTGATATATTAGGCAACCACTTTCTTCATTACAGTAAATCTCAAATTGTTTTCAAGAGAAAGTAATGCATAAATTTCCTTCAGTAAGTTGATGACCAGGAGTCGTAATACGTATTCAGAATAGTAATTAAATGAAAGATAAAATCTTTTCTTTCATTTCCTATTTACTCTTCTTCATTATTTTTCCTAGGTTTCTTGGTATTTTAGGTGTCATCCATCACCAATCACCAAAGATTGTTCAACTGGGACATAGTCTTCGCTTTCCAAGTCTGATCATTTCAAAGACAAGGAATAATCTAAAGTAACTGAGCAATTACAATTCCACAAGCCAGAGCATCTCACAAGGACGCTTTCTATTACTAAAGTACGATCTCTGAGCCTCGTTGTTACGTTTCTCGATGTCAACAGTGCACCTGCACCTTTTCTAAGTGTGGGTGTAAAGTCATGTAAAGTTGCATTTTTCACATGTGTGAGAAACTCTTTACACAACATGTGAGAGGATAGATATGCGATTTCGATACATACTAGGGCTTAAGATCACGTGGAGTAATCTGAGATTCTTTGGAATATTCCAAATCAACTTGAAGTTTCATTGATTAGTTCAATGAATAAAGATTATCGTTGGTTAATCTAAAAAAAGGGATGTTTTTTATGACTTTTAGTGGCTGTTTTTAATTTGTTCTTTTGAATTTTATGGACTTTCCTAAGGTCAGTTACACCAGCCCCCCCCCCCCCCATTTGAAAAATCAAATATATAATTGCATGACCTTGAAGATCTCCAAATGCGCTCATATGCGCCATCAAGAAAAAATGTTGTGCCCATTGATAACCGATTTATCAGCGATCAAAATGGGGGGGGGGGGGCGATTTTTCAAAAATAATAACATTTTTCCAAATGCATCCTAGCTATCTGTCATAATTTCAGATGCGCTCAAATGCGCCACCACTAAAAAAATGTTGCGATAGCTAATTAACAAAGATAGAATTTGGGGGTGGGGGCAGTGTGACGCAGGTGTTAAATCTTCGACAGTTATATGAAATTTAAAATAACGGATATGGAGTCATTCGTCTTCAAATGCGCTCATATACGCCACAAAAATGTTTTGCAAACTTTAAAAACTGTCCACGATACGAAGGTTTTAACACTTTACAAAGTGATGACCATGTGATGACCAACAAAATGAAAAGTTTTCAATCTGTAGTGATGATTTCGCACGGGGTTTCAAATGCGCTCAAATGCGCCACAAAAATTTTCTGAATATCTTGAAAATTGCCCAAGATATGGAGGTCATAACATTTTGCAAAGTGATGACCAACAAAAAAAAACTTTTAATCCGAAGTGATAAAAGGACCTTCGTTTGGGGTTTCAAATGCGCTCATATGCGCGATAAAAATTTTCTGAATATCTTGAAAATTGCCCAAGATATGGAGGTCATAACATTTTGCAAAGTGATGAACAACAAAATACAATGTTTTATCTCCGCAGTGATTAAGGGACTTTCGTATGGGGTTTCAAATGCGCTCATATGCGCCATAAAAATTTTATGCATATTTTGAAAATTGCCCCAGATATGGAGGTCATAACATTTTGCAAAGTGATGACCAACAAAAAAAAAAGTTTTTAGTCGAAGGTGAAGGCAGGCTTTTTGAATAAGATTTTAAATGTGCTCATATGCGCCACTTTCAAAAATAAGAAAAACCCATAATCAACCCTCTCATTACCACTTGGCATCGATCCACCCCACGTTGATATCACCAAATAACTATATTTGCGATGTCAAAGTTGATAAAGGGCTTTTCGGATAGCACCTTAAATGCGCTCAAATTCGCCACTTTCAAAATTAACAAAAAACCACAAACATCCCTCTCATTACCACTTCTCATCGATAAGCCCACGCTGATATCAATAAATAAATTTATTTGCAATATAAAGGTTGGTAATGGGCTTTTCGGATAGGATTTCAAATGCGCTTGTATGCGCCAATTTTAAAATCAACAAAAAAGCATAATCAACCCCCTCATGACCACTTCTCGTCAATCAGCCCACACGCTGATATCACTATTATTATTATTATTATACCATTAAGCCATTTCCCTTTCGGGGTAGGCGTGACTTGCTCGGTTGGAGAATAGTATTGTATAGGTTGAATAGGTATATAGGTGTAAGGTTGTAAGGTATGTAGGCATGTAGGTATATAGGTATAAGGTAGATAGGTATATGGATGTTGGGTATAAATATTTCAGATTGATCTGGAATTCTCGTGTTATTTATTTAAATGACACGTTTATTCCGCAACACTGCTCCGACCCAGGTTGCTGATCAATCTCTCTAGCGATCACCCCAAGTGAAGAGCCTCACAAAATTGTTATGTATGGTTCTCCACTTGGGCCCATTAGTATCCAAGGTCTTTGTTTCAGGCGCCATTCATTCTACTGTCACTCTGTTTACAAACTATTTGTCGCCACACTTTTCTGTCCTGGCATACTACTCTAGCTTCCTTCACGTCCATGCATTTTTTCATGCAAGCTCTTGTGTTTCTATGGCATAACTTGTATTGCCATATAAAAGTTGATAAAGGTCTTTTCGAATAGGACCTTAAATGCGCTCATATACGCCACTCTGTAAATTAACCAAAAACCATGATCAACCCTATCACTTTAACATTTCTCATCGATAAGACCACGCTGATATCAATAAATAAATTTATTTGCAATATGAAGGTTGATAAAGGGCTTTTCGGATATGATTTCAAATGCGCTCATATGCGCCACTTTCAAAATCAACAAAAAAGCATAATCAACCCCCTCATGACCACTTCTCGTCAATCAGCCCACACGCTGATATCACTAAATAACTTGAATTGCCATATAAAAGTTGATAAAGGGTTTTTCGGATAGGATCTTAAATGCGCTCATATACGCCACTTTGTAAATTAACCAAAAACCATTATCAACCCCCTCAGTACCACTATTAATTAATTCACCCCACGTGTATATCATCAAATAACTTCGAAGTGTGTATTTAAAATATTTTCCCAATTTAAAGATAATACATTGTTAATCGAGTGCGCGGTAATTATGCGAGTTGGGAATTGACTAGTCCCCTACTTGGTTAACATATGATATGGGCTAAAATATGGGTTTAAAGGTGCTTCACTTTTCGCATGCAGCCCCTTGACCCGCTCGTTGGGGGGCCTATTGTTCCGCCCGAGATGAATCCTGGAACTGAGCTTAAAAGTCTAATATTTGCAAACTTTCCCGGCACTAGTGTGGAAATAGCTATTTGTCATACAAGTGCACAAAATAGGCGATTGCCAACGAGTGTAAATTTGTCAGCATGAGCCGGAGGCTCGAAGCACGAGTCAAAGGTTAGCGCACGAGCGAAGCGAGTGCGAAAACGAGGACGAGTGCGA
>CAKNYM010053182.1:109324-167206 GCA_932195095.1 Andricus curvator | reverse complement strand
AAGTGAATGATACAATTTTAATATAGCATCTTTACCCGTGCAAACAAATATTTTTTATTTCTTGTAAATTTCTACAAGTCCTAAATATGTTTTGAACTGACTCGATTGTTTTCTAAAATACCGCTGCGAAGTACTATGGATGTATTCACTATCGATGTACTTATTTGTGTATTTATTTTGAATAACAAAAGAGTTTTTTTTTATATAAACCGAATAAACTATTTTTTTGAAACTTCATGAACCGGTACTGGTAGGTCATAAAAGTTTCAACAATAGGTCGATTGATGCGTCTCAAAGCCGCGAACAAATACGCTAGATATCGTATTGATGTATTTCGAATATCAAACAAGTTTTTCTCATATAAACAAGGTATTTTTTTAAAATCTCTAAACGCAAAAAAACTACATACTTCTAAATGACCGATCTAGCTCAAAATCATATCAGTCGGAGCTACAATTCCTCCATATTTCATGATCACAGCTCTTTTACTTTTCGAGATATGGTGAATATAAAAAAGTTACACACTCATACACACACACATGGACAATTTTTTAAAATTGTATTTTCGAACTCCTGGGGTCGAATTATATTAAAATATGTCAAAAAATTATATTTGAAAATTTAGGTAATTACAAACCTCCGTCTATGAGGAAGCAATTTGCTAAAAACCTATGAAATAAAAAAAACTTTCATAAAAATTTTCTAGATAATTTTTCGAAAATCTGAAATTTTCAACAATCTTTTTAAATTTTCTCAAGAACCTTAGAAAAATTATATTTGAATAACATTAAAAACAAATAAACGAATAAACTTAAAAAATAAATAGTTATTTAAAATGTTTGTTATTGAACATTATTTTTCCTTCAAATTATAATTTGGTTGCAATTTTTGTTCTTTCTTGACTGACAAATCTTTTTTGGTTGAAAAATCTTTTTTGGTAGAGGAATCAACTATTTTGTTGAAAATTCGTCTTTTTTGAATGAATTCAACCCTTTTTGATTTAAAATTAAACCTTTTTCCAATTGAAATATGAACTTTTACATTTTTCGTTAGGAATTCATCTTTGTTGGTTAAAAATTCAACTATTTGGTTGAAAATTAACTTTTATGTTGAAATTTTAATTGACATATCTGAAATCTTCAAACAATTTTCTGAATATTCTCAAAAATTTTTGGATAATTATGTTTATATAACTTTTAAAACAAATTAACGTCGAAAATAAATTGCTGTTCGAAATTTTTATTTTGTATTTCAAATTATTTTCCCCTCAAAACGGGAAATTGCACGCGCACGATTCATGTTGGTAGTTTTATTATATAAGAATTGAATACGTTTTAACGCTTGAATATAAAAGAGTTTAATTTTGGAACTTTGATATTGCAGAAAGCAACCCACGGTAGGAGCTGAGTAGTGCTTCTCGACTCGTCGAGATCTAAAATGTTAAGCACGGGTGGGCGCGGTGAGTACTTGGATGGGTGACCGCCCGTGAATCTCGCTTACATAAGTCGTGTTTTTACTGTATTAACTACTGTCGAGGGGAAGTGACGCCAAGGATGAATGTGGGACCTTGATGCTATCAAATGTCTACATCCAAAATCCAAACTCGTCTGGCTATAACCGGATCTGTTCAGGAGTTTTGGTTTTCTGCAGTTTTCCACTTCTCTGGCCAAATTTTCAGGTGAATGCGAGCGCTTCTAATAAAAGTTCGGCAGCAGACGATAGGGGATTTTAGAAATTTTTAAATCCGCAGGATTGAGTACGTTCAGGCATTGCTTGCAGGTTTATTATGAGAGTTGGGGTATACATACAGGCAGTAAAAAAAATTAATCTAATGTATTGCAAAAAGAATTTATATGTATTTTAAAGTTACATTTGAAAAAATTGCTAGATGTGATATTTTCATTCAGGAATTTCATACAATTGTGTATACTTACATGCTATGGAGATGATAATCTATGCAATGCATTATGGGGACATGCGCGCTTATCCCTGACACAAAAGTTACCGAACCGATGCAATGTAACTTCTATTGTATTTTCTCGAAAAGCGGAAGACAATACAATTAAAGAAAAGGTATAATAAAATGATGTGATGGAAAAAATATATTAGGATGCGTTGTAGTATTGCAGATCATTTTTTAAAAAGAAAATTCTTTTCCTTAGGAATCAGGCTGGGCCAAAAATGCATTGGACATTTTTTCGGGAAAAAAAAATAATAAAAAAATAAATGCGTACTTTTTTTCAAATGATATTTGGAGGTTTCGCAAGCCATAGAATATAAATAAAAAATCACTAATTATAATTTTTTTTTGCGGTTCTTTAAGTACAAATTGTTTATAATACATAAAATACTAATTTTTATTGTTAATTAGATGTTTATATAAATTTTTTAAAGAATGTATTATTGTTTATAGCAATTTCTCGTAGAGTACAGTTACAATGTTGCGCACGTTTTTGTTTGAATTTTTCAACTTTTCAGTCAGAACGAGGTAATAATTAATCAACGTTAAAAAACGTCATTGTTTGAACAATTTATTATTGTTTATAACTAATTTCTCTCAGATTGATGCTAGAAGGTGGCGGTTTTCTCTGAAAGTTCCAACTTTTTGCCAACCTTTTAGTTATGAGGTCATAATTGATGCAGATTAATAAAGTATTTGTTTAATCAATAAATTATTGTCTATAACCACATTCGTAAAGAATGCTAGAAAGTTGCGGTTTTCCTGAAACTTTAAACTTTTCTTTGCCTTTTCATATATGAACAGATAATAAATAAACATCAAAGCGAATAATTGTATTAGAAAACCTCGTTCTTTTGCGGATACACTCAAACTTGTATTTGAGGAAGCTTGATTTGCCCATTCCGAGAAATGACGCCGCGTCGTGGTTTCGGACGAGAGGTTTAGTATATTCATACTGAATTTAGTATACACGTATATGAAATTTAGTGTACGCGTGTACTAAATTCTGTATAAATATACTAAATTTACTGTACGCTGGTATACTAAATTAAATTTCATGTTGTGCATTTTTGCTTCCATTACATTATACTAAATTTAGTAGAGATTTTTCTAACAGTGTAACTAGATAACTGCGTCACGTTGCTTCACATTGCGTCAGTTCACTCTCAGTGTTCATACGGCCCTGATGTTTACGTTCGGAGAGCATGAATTTGAGCAGAAGGTCCTAACCAAAACCGGGCTCAAATCCAAGTTCGAGTGTATTTTTTTTCTTGAATTAAAACTTACAATTTATTCATTTGCCTCTTATTTCACACTAGAACTCATAGCAATTAATCATTTGATTGATAACTTTTTAAATTGATTTATATATGTATATTATCATCGATGACAACTTGTTTTCTACAGAGAAGGGCGGGGGGGGCCGGACTGAGAGTAAAGAGTGTGCAGTTCCAAATTTTTATTTCAGGCTCTGCAATAAACATCCTGTTGCAAAAGAGTAAAAATACTTGAATCCGTAAAAAATTGAATAATATGTATTTGAAAAGTGATTCTTGTTGATGTTCATTTATTATTTGTTCATAACTGCAAAAAAGTCACAGAAAAAATTATGTTTATTAACTTGCATTAATTATTACCTCACTATGTTAAAAGTGGACAAAAAGTTAAAAAATTTGAAAAAAACGTATCTTTCTAATATTATTCAAAGAGAATATCATTAAAAATAGGAATAAATTGTTTAAACAATTATTTTTGTTAAGTTTTATTGACCATTGCCACGCTCTAACTAAAAATAAGAATAATTCGGAAAACCCCGCGAGTTTCTAAATCTATCCTAAGAAGTTTCAGAACAACCTAGAACATTCTATAACATTCCAGAATATTCTAGAAAAGACAACTAAAAATTGTATATTCACTCTATAAACCTGAATCATAATGAAAATATAATTACTTTTTTATTTTAGTACAAATTTCTTCTAATTATGAATTGTATTTCACAATTTTGTTAGTAGTTTTCCGCTAGATAATAAACAAGAACTTTGAGTTTGATTATTTGAGTTATCAGATATTGCATAATATTGCAGAATATTTATTATGAGATCACAGATATCTATTTCATTATCATATTATAAACATTGTATATGAATTAGACAAATTATTGTGCTTTTTAATGCAGATATGGATGTTAGCACTGTTATTACTAATGTATTTAATTGGAGATTATTTTACTCAAGAAATTTTTTTTTCTCATATGAATAATAATTTCCTTTCTCTTTCATTCCTATCTTTAAATTAGTACACATAATTAGACATCTACATAAGTATAACTATTCCATGAGTATGAACGTTTAACGTTTCCTGATCAGTGATCTTA
Organism: Andricus curvator; assembly: GCA_932195095.1. Classification (NCBI taxonomy): domain Eukaryota; kingdom Metazoa; phylum Arthropoda; class Insecta; order Hymenoptera; family Cynipidae; genus Andricus; species Andricus curvator. The sequence continues at coordinate 162,872 of CAKNYM010053182.1, read as the reverse complement.
AATCCTATAAAAATACTGTTGTTGCATAGAAATGATATACTTTAAAATATTTTATTTAAATGCCAATTGATGAAAAATCATGTCAAGGATAGAATATTTCATGGCTTTTAAAGCAAACTTTATTTTTTTACTGATTGCATGATTCAGTTTTACGATCATTGTTTTTATTCATTTCATTTTTATGCAACATTTACGATATTGGTTAGTATCAAAGTATACTTTGATACTATAAATCCCAAAGATAGAAATATATTTTTTATCATTTGAGAAATCATTCAACTATTTTTAAAATTCTTCTAAACAGAACCATTGAAATTTCACTGGTTCAATTATGAGCGAGTTAAATGCTTTTTATTGGCTTCGCTAATAGCAAAACTTCTAAAGTGTAAACATTAACCATGAATCACTGTCATATTTCTATATATTTTCTATAAAAGGAGTAAATTTCACTTCACAAATACTCTGAAAAGTGGAGAATGTTTTAGTCTTTAGTTCATTGACTTCCCACAGTTGTCGTGACAAGCTTTAGTGTGAATCAGTGAAATAAATAAATTCAAGTACCCACAATTTCTAGACGTAACTGAGTGATTGAATGCATTCGTGCCTATGTACTTATTTTTAAACACATAAAAAGCAAGCCCTTTACAATTATCTGTTTAATTTCCTGATTAGTATAATTGCTATATATTCCAGTTTAAAATTAAACCTTGCACCTGCCACAAGAATTTCTCTGTATTAGTACTCGTATTACGATATATTAAAAATGTAGACAATATTTCGGTTCAATTTCAAAAAATTGAAATCTCACATTAAAAACGTTTTTTAGAACTAATAGGGATGAGAACTTTCTTTTGGGTGTCAAAAACAATCCCCTAAAGTTTCATAAAATAAAATCTTTTGTCTCCGCATCGTAGATACAGTAAAACCCCACTAAAAGCGAACACTTCTTCTTATTTAATCCTTGTATGCTTCAAAAAAGAAGTGTGTCGCTTTTAGTGCTTTTTGACTATATGTACGAAGCGGAGACAGACCAATTTTTTTTTAAAGCAACTTTAGGGGAGTATTTTTAATTGTCGATGACCAGATCGTCTGGCCTAGGCCTGGCCAAAAGTGTAACGTTTTTTCTAGTTAGCCCCAGGCCAGGCTGTGTGGTCAGCCGCTAGTTATTGGCTAATTAGCCACTAGTTAATGGCTGATTAGTCACTAGTTGGAGGCTGGCCAGCGGCTAGCTGGACTCCCTTTATTTTTTCAATGACTTGGAGAAAACCATTCTTCACTGTAAGTGGATTTAGCTGATCAGAGCCAAACCTGGACGAGACCAGACCTTCGAGACAGAGCATAGAATTATTTGTTCTTGGCTGGCTGATCAGTGCCAGTTCTGGGCCAGCCCAGTTAATGTCAGACCTGGGCAAGACTAGCGCCAGACGTGGGCCGGATCAGATCATCCAGACTAGACAGTCTAGATAAAGCCATACCTGGGCCAGACCTGACACCAGACTGCCATGAAATTTCTCCACAAGGGTACGAATGAAGGACTTTATTTTTTTCGATACGCCCTGATGAACAATGAAAGCAAAGATTCTAGGATCTAGGGCTAGGCCCCTGACCAATAGTGAATTTTGCAATGAACGAAAGAATTTATAATTGCAGTTTCGAGAAAAAATAAAAAACGCTCGAGTTTTTATGTAAATTAATGACGACGGATTTGTCAAAGGAGGGGATTTACCGGTTCAGCGGTCGCTTGCAATGCCAAGCACAAACACGAACTTAATTTGTCGCAGAGACGACCAGACGCCCTTGGTGGTTTTCCGGACATCACCTCGAATGCAATGCTTCCCTTCCCTTTTTAAACGTTTTTATCATATATTTCATGATTCTTTACCATTCTGAGGACAATACTGACTTTCATGGACGATCCAATCAAGATATCTGTGACGACTGAAAGTTTCACTATCGTTTATGTTTTACAAAAATTATTACAGCCATTATATAATCATAGTTATATTTATAATAATTACTGATTTAGAATACCCTTTTCTAAAAACGATAAACTGCTGTGATTTATTGCTTTTTCAACGTTCCTTTTATTTGTATTGTTATTCTTTTACATTTATTTCGCTATTCTGAAACCTTTCACTTTTTCCGCGTATTTTATGTAATATATACCCTTGTCTGGATAAATATATGATTTATTATTTTGAAGTCGAGATTTTTAAATATTTTATGCAATTTGTATGTATCATATTACCGGAACTTCTAATTGCTGCCCTTGTTGCATAATTTAATTTTTATTTTTATGGACTAATAATTATTTCTTTTTTATTAAATGTGGCGAAACCATTAAATTTTAATGACCGATTGTAGGGAATCATTAAAATGAGGAAAAATAATGAACCTAAAAGATTGAACTATTTAAAAAAAAGTAAAAGCTATTTTTTTTATTTTGTAATTTTTTCTTCGAAAATACATCTTGTGGTTAAACATTTGATTATATTCTTGAAAGTTCAAAATTTTTGTTGAAAAGTCATTCGGTTTGGTTCAAAATTCAACTGTTCCGTTGAAAATTGTCTTTTTGGGTTGAAAATTCATATTTTTAGGTTAAGAAATGAAATTATTTCGTAGAAAATGCGTTTCTTTTCGTAAAATTTGATCTTTTTTGGTTCAATTCTTTCTTAGTTGAAAATTAAAGTCTTTCGTTGAAAATTTGTCTTTTTGGTTTGAAAATGCATCTGCTAACGTAAAAATTTAATATTTTTCACATGAAAATGCAACTGTTTGATTGAAAATTAAAATCTTTTATGGGTTTAATACCAATTTTTACAGTTTCTGTCGAGAACTCACCCTTTTTGGTTGAAAATTCAACTACGTAGTTGAAAGTCGAACTACTTTCTTAAAAAAGTCATTTTTTTGGTTGATGATTCATCATTTTAATTCCAGAACTTTTTTTTGTTGTTGAAAATTTAACAATTTTGTTGAAAATTTGTCCCTTTTGGACGGGTCAATCTGTTTTTTATTAAAAATTAAAATCAATCTTTGTTGAAATATCAATTATGCATTACACTTTTCGTTGAGAAATGTATCCTTTCAGTTGAAAATTCATTTCTTTGGTGGAAAATTCAACCAATTTGTTGGAAACTTCTTTTTTATACTTTTAAATTATTTTTTTTATCTCAAAATATAACCTGTTCCATTTTTAGTTGAAAATGTATCATTTTTGATCGAAAATTCGTGTGTTTTGCTGAAAATTCATTTTTTTTTGTAGAAAATTATTATTCTTGGTTGAAAAATTATCTTTTTGGCTGAAAATTGAATTTAACTATTTTGTTAAACATCAATTTTTTTATAGAAAATTAATTTTTTCAACTAAAAATTTAATTATTCCATTTTTGGTTAAAAATTGAACTTTTCGAGTAGAAAACTCAATTATTTGGTTGAAAATGCAGGTATTTTATTGAAAATTCATTTCTTTGGTCAAAAATTTAACTTTTTTGTTAAAAAATCTTTTTTTTTGGTTCAACAATTTTTTTTTAACTTTGGTTAAGACCTTTTTTTGCATTATTGGTCAGGGATTCGTCAGGGAAAGTCAGAGAATTTCAACATTGTTATTTTGTAGCAACCCTGATAGTTAAATCTATATATGTATATGTATGTATACACATCATTTATGCGTTACAACATTTTACTTTCATAATTTTATTGATCATAACGAACTGTAAGTCACGCATTTGATTCCAAGTATCAGATTGACGATGAGAAGGCACAGTGATTTTAACAAAAGAACCTCTTCCGAAAAGAAACTTTCTCATGTCCGATGATTATACACTATACGAGTACAGTGTAGAAGTAGTAGTTGTACTTAAAGGTTTTTCGCCTCGTTTTTTTGTCTCCGTTGACGAAAATCGAAAGTATATCATTGGAAGAAAGTTCGAGTGGCGTCATTCAGGTACCCCCCTCCCCTTTCAGCTGTCGATATACCGCAAGTTCTACATACCTGAAAAGTGAAATTATGCAATCGAAAATTTTTCTCGTACACGCCCAGAATGCCCAAATATCATTGCCCTCGTTATTAAGATCAATTTGGAGCCTCGAAAGTTTCGAGATCAACAAGGATGGGCGTGTTTCGTGATATATGAATTTAATAGATAAATAGTCAGATTAATAAATTATAAAATAAGAAATTTTGTTTTTTATCATTTTTGTAATTGTTTATCTTTTGTGTTTGTATTTTAAGAGACTTTATTATAGCTGTTGTTATTATAAAAGATAAAATGAAATTTCTTTTATTAGAATGATCTTGCTACTTTGTCTGAGAAATCAAGGCATGGAAGCAAAATCTATCAGAAATGGAAAGAACCAATCGAAGCGAGACCGCTTAGATTGGAATTGCAAAAAATGTTCTCCGAGGAAACGTGATCTTATTGAGAGACATTCTACGATTACGCAGAAGGCGTGAAGTGTATTAAAAGTTATATATCAATGAGCTCGAAGTTCAAAGTATAATTTAAAAATATGCATTACCCATTTTCGCGTTTTTATATATATTTTCAGTATTGTAAAATTTAATTACATGAAATAGATTTCTAAATGGGTTTAAAAGTGAAATGATAAATTGCCATGTCAAGTTATCCGTCCAAGATTATATTATCAGATAACTCCTACATACATTTTATATTTAACAACAATCAACTAATTAATTATATAAAATTCCTGAAGAATAAACCAAAAAAAAGGTATCAATACTTTCTTTGTCTTAAAATGAAGGCCCTTTTTCTCAAAACCAAACTTTTTTCTGTGTCGAGTTTATGGGAGTTAATTATTTATATATTGTTAGAAAAATTGTTGTTCTTGTCAAAAAATAATGTTCTCAAAATTTTCCAAGTAATGACAAATTTATTGTAATTTCTTGTATATGGTTGGAACAACCAAAAAATTTGTTTGGCTCAAACAAATATTTTGTTGTCCATATAATTATTATATGTGCTCTGAGTGTACATTTAATCTTTAAAATATCCATGTAGGAGAATAACTTACAATAGAGTAAAACTTGAGTTTACAATAAAGTAAAAATGGTCAATTTTATAATTTGTAATTATTAATAAAAATGTTCAGAAGCGTCCGAATTTCAGTAAAAAAAAATTAGATTATTTTTATGTAGTTTTTAAAAATCTCTTTTATTATTTCATTAAACACTGTTAAAAATTGTAGCAATGTTTTTTAAACTACTACAGAAACTACATTTTTTGCTGGAAATCTAACACAAAATTGTACACATTACAAATCTTTACCAATTTTTTTTTCATTGTAACTCTTGTATTTTATTGTAAAAATACATTTCTACAATAGATGGTATAAAAAAATGACTTTATAATTTTCAATGATCACTTGCAGATTATGTGGTTGCATTCAAATGAAAGTGACAGCGTAGCGAGTCACGCTGCACTCACCTAGGTACGTAAACATAATTAATGTTTATGGAGACGACATCATAGTCGTATCAATGGAATGCTATGCAGAATTGTTAAGAATTTTTTTCTCTGCTACAAATTCTATTAGATTAAACATTTTCATCGTACACTAAAAATGAGGATAAATTGTGCATTTTTGTAAAAAAATATTATTACTTATTTTTAGTAAAAGTGACCGCACTCAACAAAAGACTAGTCGATTTTTTGGTGGTTTTCTACATATACTTTAACAAGCTTTCAAAAAGCTATTCCACTTTCTTAAATTGTTCCAAATAGTTGACAATTATAAAATAAAATATAATAATATAAACTACAATTTTTGCTGGAATTTGGACACTTTCAAACAATTCTACAATTACAAATTTATTGGAAAAATCACAATTTTTATGTTATTGTGTTATTATTTTATTGATTGTATTTTTGGACATTCGAAAACTTACTTATTTTTCCGGATCTGATTTCAAATTGTTCTATGCATATCTAGATAATAAATGAAGAGGATAAATGAAATTTTTTTATATGTTAGCCAGGTATTAATTATACTTATGCATAGCATACTAGTTTGAACCTCTATTACGCTCATTAGTATACGATACATTATTTTTCTCCTTTTATTAGTGCAAAAATGTAGATGGCTTCTCATTATCGTTGAGTCAGTATTTATTTTAAAATGACCATGAGAAAGGAACAACATTAAAAAACTAGAGACTATTATCTTATTACTTATTACTATAAGTATTTTTTATCATTTGCAAATTACCTACAAATAGTTTCGTATCCATCAGACCTCTTTTTTAGAGAGTGCACTTACATATATCAGCAATTCCGAAAATCTACTCTCTTAATATATAAACTAAGTGACTCATTTGCATTGCAAATTAATTTTTAAGTATTGTGCAAATTTAATGGACTCTACGATATTTGTATGTCTATAGAAAAAGATTTTTGCTCCCGGAAAATAAAATAATAGCTCTTTTTTGTGTCTGAAGATTTTGCGATTGAGTTGTGAAAGAAATTATCATGCATGGGATAATGTAACCTTTACCGTCGCCTGAGCCATGTCCTTCATAAAGTGTGGCAAGCCCACATGCCGTAAAGAAAATTAGTCTGCTTTATATACGCAAGTAAAGGTTATTGTAAATTATCATGTTTTACAATCTATATTGATCAAAAATGGGATAAAATTCGCTTATTAAACATCGCCAAGAAGTTGTTTTTAGAGTGTTCTTATTTAAATTTGCACAATCTATAATTAAGAAATTTGTATGGCGTTTCATAATCTATTCTCACAATATCTTATTATTCAGCTTTGTTATCTTTATTATTCCTATTTCATTATTTGTAACGTAGTTTATTATTTTCTTGGTGATAAATTTTAAATTTTACTCTTTGAATATTTTTTCTTAGCGGCATTTTGGTATTGTTCAATGAATTTTAATTTTCTACTATGCATATATGTAAATATTATGTTCCCAGAGAAGTTGGAAAATGATTTGAATTTGCATAAACGTAGAAATTTGGCTGGCAGAATAGTAAAATGGTAATAGTATTATAATATCTACGGAAAATTGATAGATCACAAACCTGATTCATTTTTGTGATCTAGATTTTCTCTTCAAATCCGAAAAACTCGAAAAAAAAGGTTCTTGCGTAAAAACTGAAAAAACACAGGCACAACCGATTTTCAAACACCCTAAAGACGATGCGTCTTATGGTGGAACTCGCGTTTTTTAAATGGGGTAAAGACGCGGGGAAATTCAAATTTACGTCGGAGGGACATCTAGGGGACCAGATCCAGACGTTCTCAGGTGCAAACTCTTACTGGATTGAAGCATTCGAACGGGCATTACGAGGACTTACCAATCCTTGCGAGTCTAGTAGGGGAGAAGGCCCTGAAGACCCACCGATGATCAGATCTTGCATCTTATGGGGGTGGGGAGAATGTTGTAAAAAAGAAAAAATATTTATCGACAACAACGGGGTGCTTATCCTAGTTCAAATCAAAACTTTATTAATTATTGTTTAGTCTTGAAATTTGAACAATAGTGGATTTTAAGCAACAATAGATTTTAACCATTTAATTTTAATGTAAAAAAGTCTTCGCAATTGATCAATTGTGATTTTTAAAAGTTTCAAATTTTAATTGCTTTCAATATACTTTACCATCTTGATTTGAAGTATTAGAACAATTTCGGATTCGACTATTTTTAATGTAAATAAATGTTAAAAATTGAATAGTTTTAGTTCTAATTAAAATTATTATTATTGCACTTTCTACACTCAGAGAAAAAGTTATCTTGGAACAAAAGCATGGTCCTCTTGCCTGTTTTGTTTTGAACGAAGTGAATATATTTTTTATACAAACAGAATTATTTGGCTGCAAGAGTAGGTGAAGTTAGTCGCATAAGGAAAATTTTTTCTGCAAATGGATTCCTGTTGAGACAAATGAAAATCCTCTCAACCTTAAATTTAAGAGGAAATTCCATTTACTTCAAGAAACATCCTTTTGTCACAAAAGGACATTTCTCTGAGTGTATGGAAAAATTATTAACTTGAACAAAATTCTTTAAAATTCAGCCATTTTAAGTTTTAAGCACTTTCGAAACTGAAGAAATAAGAATATCAAATTTTAAGGGGTACACATTTAAAAGTTAAAACTTTTCAAGGCTGGGACTTTTGAGAATTAAACATTTTAAACCATTGAGAGAATTTTGTTTGAAATTTCAAAAAGAGAACAGCTTTAAATTTAAATATTTAAGAGAGACAGCTGAATATTCTGAAAAATAAAATTCCTGGCACTAAGATTCCCGAAAAAGTAAATATTTGAAATGGATTATTCCCGAAATTAGAAAATAACTGACAATAGAAAATTCCCAAATTGGTAAATTCCCAAAGAATAAGAGTCTCGACAGTTTTTAATAGTACCAAATTTGAATATTTCTGATAATAGATCAAATTCCCAAAATAAAATTGCCGACATTATAAAATATTCGGCCCTATAAAATTTCCGACACGGGAAAGTTTCCAAATTATAAGATTCCCGAATCTAAACAATTAAAACATTAAGGCATAAGGGCGTAAGTGCCAAAACTCGAATTTTACAGGAGACACAAAAAACTGTCCAACTTTAATGCATTTGATTTTTTTTCAAATAAAAAAGTAATTTTGAGCTATTACTCAGCTCTATCGGACCATGAAAGGAACATGAAAGAAACAGCCATCTCCGATAAAATTCTTGTCAAAGATCCCAAGAAAATGTGCGTCCAAAAAAACGCTGATTTTTACTGAGAAAGGGTTGCATAACTTTATCACGATGGCTACTGGATCGGGAAACCGGAAAAACTGGAAATGACCGGGCCTTTTTGAGACCGGGGAAAACTGGGAAATGACAATAAAAATTTATTTTTTGAACTGGAAATTGACTTCATAAGACGATTCTGAATCTGTTCAAAATTAAACAGTTCAATTTCAAATTCTATTTAAATATTGTTTCAGTCTAAAATATTAAATTTTCAACCCATTCAATTTGAAAATTTTTAATTTAAAAAAAGAGCAATTTTGTTATATTTAACAATATTCGACTGTTCATTAAAAATGAACAATTATAAATCAAATATTCAAAACTGTACGCTTTGAAACTGAATAGATTGAAATAGAATGCTAAATTCAAACGTTGAACATTACAATTTTAATCGTTTCATTAAAAAAAATTAATTTGTAAATGGAAGTGTTGAATTTTGATGTATAAATAACAATAATTGAACAATTATTAATTTTAAACAACCTAAAATGGTATTTAATTTTTTTCCTAATTGGAAGAAGAACTTTTCTGTTTTTCATATTTTTATTGAGTTGAAGGCGCGTAAATTTGGTATTTTAAAAATTTTTAGTGAATTTGAAACCGGGAAATTTTAGTTTTTAATTTCTATTGAATTGGCAGAGGGACACTTTAATTTTTGAGATTTTTATCAAGTAGGAAAGGGAGAAAATTTTAGTTTTCAATATTGTATGAACTGTAAGAAGGAATATTTTCTACTTTAAACATTTTTTTTTGAATTGGAAGGGGGAAAATATTCGTTTTCAATTTTTTCTGTAGTGAAAGGTGCCCTTTTTTGTTTTTATCATTTTTATTGTGTTGGAAGGTAAAAAATGAAAAAATTTTGATTTTCAACTTTTTTCTGAATTGGAAGAGGGACATTTTTTATTTTTAACATTTTTGTTGAGTTGGAAGGGCGCACATTTTTGTTTTCAGTTTTTTTCTGAATTGGAAGAGGGAAATTTGTATATTTTTATGATTTTTATAGAGGTGGAAGGGATGAAATTTTAGTTATTTTTTCCTGAATTGGAAGAGGCCTTTTTTTCTTTTCAGTATTTTGTTTTTTGTGGCTTTGCGTTCCGTAAATGATGAAACCACAAAAAAACACGAACAAAATAAAAAATACAGTGAACTCTTGCTTATTTCAAGGTGCACTTATTTCAAGGCTTACCTATTTGAAGTCCCCCATCCTGGAATATTTCAAATTGCGCAGTTCCGTCACCTCCCACCACGGTCCCTGTACGGTCTCCCCGCGTCAGTGGCTGACCATTAAAAAAGAGGCCCGATGAGCGGGAAGCCCTTGTTAGTTTGAATTGAGCATTTTAGCATAACGTCATGGGAATGCATACGAATGTTTGGAGAAAATATTCTAAATGTAAAAATATGTCATAAATGTACGAATAGTAATATTTCTGAAGTGTAGAACGTATTTTCTTATTCATATTCCATTCTTTTGTAGATTGACGACCTTTCAGTGTCACGAAATAAAATATCCAAGATTTGGGTTTAGCGTATCCGATCGATTTGATCAGAATCGGGTACTCTAACCTCAAATTTCGGATAGTTGATTGTATTTCGTGAAACTAAAAGGTCTTCAACCGATAAAAGAATGAAACAGAATTGCGCAAATGCACTTTACACTTGAAAAATATTAATATTCAGACCTTTATAACTTACTTTTACTTTTAAAATATTTTCTGTAAAAAGGCGTATGCAGTCCCATGTCAAGATGTAGTACCAACTATGCTAACCTTCCTGACGTTTCCACCTATCCTATCATGACCGTGGCGTCATGCTAAAATACTCATTGCACAAATGCAAGGACGCACACATACTTACAGCGCGCGCATAGATACAAGAGTGGGGCAGCCGATGAACGTCGCTTGACAAAATCACCCCTCGACTTGCGGTAGAACTGGGGGCCCCTCCAGCCTTCAAATACCCAAATGTTTACGTTTCGCGGCCCTTGAAATAGGCAAGAGTTTACTGTATTTTAATCAAATAAGATTATTTTATTTATTAAATTATTTAACAATTTCCTACTTCGGCAGTATTATACACAGTCGGGAATTTTGAATTGTCGGCACATTTCCAATTTCGGAAATTCGCTTTTTCGAATGTATTTGCATTTTTGAAAATATTCCAGTGTCGGTTATTTTATTTTTTGGAATTTTTCGTTATTTTATTAAAAATTAAACATTACATAATTAGAATAAGTTAGAAAATTAAATAATATCTAAAATCGTGAGAATATTGAAATTTACTCAAAATAATTCAGCTTTTGATTTGGAATTTATTGGAATATTAAGCTCGAGATTAAGCCCATTTTTTTCAAAACAAGACCTCCTTTCTTAAACAAAACTGTTTTTGCAATAACATTTTTTTACATGCATTTTTTGTGAGTAGTTCAGTTTGTCTATATTTTTTTATTGTTTATTTCCTAATAGAAATGTATGATCAGAAAATTCTTCAAGAATGCATACAAAAAGTATAGGAAAAATTCGAATGCAGATTTATGCTAATTTGATTTACTTTCAGAAGAACGACTCGTGTGAAAAATATATTTGGAATTTATAAGTATAAGTAGTAAGTATTTATATATAATATAATACATATAATCAGCCCTTTTATTAAGCAAATTCGCTCGCGGTTTCGGCTATATTATTTTATATGCAAGGATGATTCAACTGACATCAGTAGGTGGAGAAGATTTTAGTCAGACGATCGAAAACTAAAAATTCGAACCTGAGAACCGTAGCAATAAAATAAAAAATGTAATTAACATCGTTATTAATTAAGATAGACGAATTTAAACACGAGTTGTTGACGTCTCATCATATGTTTCAATAATTATTTTTCTTTGTTTATTTCATAATTCGTAAATTAATTAATATCGAATTTAAATAAATTATTAACACGACTTTCTTCATAATTCCGCAGATGTTAAAATCAGTATATACAATTGATCACAAGAGCTTCTTATTGAGATTTGATAAGTACTTGTAGATTCCGTAGGCCTTGAGACTTGACATACGCGTAAAGAAAAAATTCCTCTTGTCGGCTGGCAATACGGCTAAAAATACTTGATGTAATCCGCAAGGATCTAATATTTTATCATAATTTATTAAGACATATAATAATGTTCTCTAGTCTCCTTGAATAATTTTAGATCCTTTTGTTTGAACTTTTACCAGAAATTTGTTCGAACGAATGAAATTATAGAAAATTATAGCTGTAATTAAATAATAAAAAATTGACAGATTAATTATGATCTTCAGGATGAGTGAAATTCCTGAGTTGTTGATCAGGCCAGATAGGATGTAAAGCTTATTTACATTTTTTATGTATGCATAGTAAAATCAAATCAAGGTTTAATTTACATTCATATTTACAAATCATACCAAATTATACTATATATTATCTAATAATTATTATCTACTATTCTGTTAATATTAACTTTTTCCAAACACAATTCTTCCTTTCAGTAATATATTACTACTACCTCTGGTATTTGAACCCATAAATTATTCAGCTATAAATTTTTCCATCTATAATTTTTATATTCTTAGAATAACGCATCTTCATGAAGATTCTATTAAATTAACAGTCATTGGAAATAATTCAAAGAAAAAGTACCATATAATATATAATAGGGTACCCAATAAAAATTTGATTTTTTCAAACGCTACCCTCTAAATTGTTCTTCTTTTGATAAAAAAGTACTGTCATACATTATATTTTATTTTTAAAACAATTGTTTAGAGGTTACGCTAGTCCGTGTTAGGTCTGAAAATAAGTTTTCTTCGCTTTCGATTTAAAAAAATTCCAATTTAATGCTAAAAAAGTCTTTCACCTCTAGAAAATATTTTTTATTTATTGAATAGTGAGCCTTCAATTTTATGAAACAAAAACTTGGTTTGAAGATATTATCAGACTTGGAACGCAAAAATTGGTAATTTCATTACAATTAATGGTCTGAAATGGACCCTAAACATTTTTTCCTGGAATCACATGCACTGGATATCGTCTGAAATGTAAAGAAAATATTCTCCATAATGAATAAATTAAAAATATTTATGCCGGGTGATATAAAAAAATTTGAATTTTAAAATACACGAAAAATACACATTTTTGTAGTTGAAACATTTCTATAGTACTTTAAAGTGTATTTCTATAACACATAGCATGATTTCAGCCCTTTTCGACGCTTATGAAGCGGGGCTAAACCTCTACTTTTTACTCCCTAGGGACTGAAAAGTGACGTCAGAGTTGAATAATGAAAATTAAACATCTATGAGCTCGCATTTTACGATTATTAGCCCACTCACCGTAAAAGCTGTGAGGAAATTTTGATTGCAGATAATAGAATTTTGCGGTTATTTATGGAAAGTTACCATATATAACTAATAAAATTACCGTCAATTACCGAAAATTTTCATAAATTTCCGGAAATTTATAGAAATTTTTTTAAATGAATTTTGCGTAATTTATCGTGAGTTACCATATTTACCGGTAAAATTACCATAAATGACCGAAAACTTTCAAAAATTTCCTGAAATTTATGGAAATTTTTAAAAATGAACTTTGGATAATTTATGGTAAGTTACCATGTATGACCGAAAATTTCCATAAATTCATAGACATTTTTAAATTGGATTTTGGGCAATTTATGGTAAGTTACTATAAATTTTTCTAAAATTACAGGTTATTACCGAAAATTTTTGGAAATTTTTTTATTGAATTTTTGATCATTTGGAATGAGTTAGCATAAATTCCGTGCTTCTTTATTCAAAATCTAATATGGACTGAAATCATGACTGTATTTCGAGAAATCTCTGAAATCATCCATTTGTTATAAAAAAAATATCGTATGCGCCAAGGGGGAGAGGTACTTTTTCGACTTGTGTATGTTTTCAGTACTCGTCTCTGGCTCCCGCTGTCGAAAAAGTCCCTCTTCTCCCCCTAGGTGCACAATGTACTATTTTGCCTATAATTTACCTAAAAAGAATGTGAGCCAGTTAATTAATGTTGATTTTTGTGAATTTCTTATGGCTGACCTTTTTTCCCAGGTCACTTTTTTTTAGTCTATTTTTAAAGATAAAGTCACTTCAGTAATATTTGAACTCTATTGAATTATTTGGATTTTTTTTAATTCAATCTGAATTTTTTGTTATTCTCTTGAAAATCCACTGAATGCAATGGATCTTTTCTGGATTTTTAATTATATAACTCACCTTGAAGACTTTTAAGTTCACCTGAAATTCTTGTGAATTTGGTCAAATTTCGATTTCCTCCCATTTATCTGAATTTAATACGATTTTCATGAATTTAAAAAATGTTATTACCTTCACTTGAATTATTTTTAATTCACCTTGAATTCTTTTTAATTCATCTTGGACTCTTATCAAAATCACTTCAGTTTTACTAAAGTCAATGGAATATTTTGGATAAAATTTTTGTTTTCAATTCATTTGAATTCATTTGGAATTCACACTGAATTCTTATAAATTTATCCTAAATTCTTTTAAATTCTTTGGAATTCATTCAATTCTGCTCAATCCAATAGTTTTTTAATTCGCCCTGAAGTCTTGTAAACTCATCTTAAATTCTTAGGCATTTCATAAAATTCTTGTGAATTCCCTTGAATTTTTCTAAATTCACTCCAAACTGAATGACCGTAATGAATTTTGTTAAAGTTTTTGAATTGTTTTCAATTCACTCGAATCTTTTAAAAATCCCCCCTAAATTTTTATGAATTTCATCGAATTATTCTCATTTTTCGTGCATTCCTCTAAATTTACTCGAATTTCATTTAATTCATTGTTTTATTTTTTGAAATTTTTTTCAATTTAGTTAAATCCTGTTAAATTTGCCCTGAATTCTGTTCACACGCATTGTACTCAATTCAATGGAAATTTGTTGGTTTTTTAAATTTCGCTTAAAATTCGCTTGAATTATTACATATTCACTCCTATTTTACTAAAATCAATGGAATTTATTGATTTTTCCAAATCATTTGAATTCTTTTGAATTTTATTTAAATTGTTTTGAAGTCACTGTGAATTCTTTTGAATTCAAAATAACATTAGTTACATCATTAATGCACATTAGCGTATTTTTTATGTATTTCGAAATTAAAGTTTTTTTCTGTCACTTGGTATAAATATTTTTAAGTTATTCATTATGGAAAATATTTTATTTATAATTTAGATGAAATCTTGTGCATATATTATTCTAAGAAAGTAATGTTTAGGGGACTTTTTAGAATTTAGACCATGCAATTGCAAGTTTCGTATTCTAAGTTCGATAATATCTTTAAAAAAGTTTTGTTTGTTCCATAAAATATAGAGCTTATCCCCCCCCCCAAAAAAACAATAAATACTTCCTAGGGGTAAAACTATTTTTTAGCCTTTATTTGGTACTTAAAAAAAATCTAAAACTAAGAAAATTCGTTTTCAGACCTAAAACGGCCTAATGAAACCTGCACATTTTTTTTTAAATAAAAGAAAATTTGTGGCAGTATTTTTTCAACTAAAGGAAAAATTTAGGGGGTATCGTTTGCAAAATTTAAAAACTTAAATTTGTATTGGACACCCTAATATTCCAGATATATAATATGAATTTCAGATTTCACTCCCACATGACGTTTACCTGAAAAAGGAAATTTCGTAAAAAAATGTGTAAATCTCTAGTTTAGACTTTATAACCGGAAGTTTGTAGAATGAGAAAAAAATATTATATTTTATATTTTTCAAAAAAGCTGCATTCAAGGAAAAAGTCCTTAACCCAAAAGAACTGCTTTCATAGACATACATGCAAATTTGGATTAATCAAAAAAAATTTTATTGATTCAACAAAATATTTGACTGATCCAACAAAAATTTTGTTTTTGAATTAAACAAATAATTCATCTACTAAAATATTTGGTTAAAACAACCAAAAAATTTAGTTGATTGAACCAAATGTTTTTTGGCCATATAATAACCATATTCTATGGTTAAAACAACACAAATTTTGTTATTATTATTATTATTATACCATTAAGCCATTTCCCTTTCGGGGTAGGCGTGACTTGCTCGGTTGGAGAAAAGTAGTGTGTATATGGGTGTATGGGTATAGAGTAGATAGATATATGTTAAATAGGTATATAGGTGTAAGGTATGTAGGTATATAGGTATAAGGTAGATAGGTATATAGGTGTTAGGTATAAATATTTTAGATTGATCTGGAATTCTCGTGTCATTTATTTAAATGACACGTTTATTCCGCAGCACTGCTCCGACCCAGGTTGCTGATCAATCTCTCTAGCGATCACCCCAAGTGAAGAGCCTCACAAAATTGTTATTTATGGTTCCTCACTTGGGCCCATTAGTATCCAAGGTCTTTGTTTCAGGCGTCATTCATTCTATTGCCACTCTGTTTATAAACTATTTGTCGCCACACTTTTCTGTCCTGGCATACTACTCTAGCTTCCTTCACGTCCATGCATTTTTTCATGCAAGCTCTTGTGTTTCTATGGCTTCTTATGTCTCTTCGGATTAATGTCTCATTCACAGATTCTAACCATTCTTTCGGTGGTCTACCTCTGGGCATTCTGCCATTTACTTTACCTTTATACACTTGTTTGGTCAGTCGTTCATCTTTCATTCTTTCAAGATGACCGAACCATCTTAACTGATTTCTTTCCCATGTGTCAACTGTTGTCTCTTTTGCACCACATTCTTTGAGGATTGTCTCGTTTCGGACTTTGTCCATCAGTGTTTTCCCGCATATTATGCGCAGAGGTTTCATATGCCGATCGCGTTAATTTTACTCCTGTCCTTTTCTTGACAGGTCCATGTCTCGCTACCGTATAGTACAGTCGGTACGAATATAGAATTATGTATGGCCATTTTAGCTTTTTTGATATGTTTTTATTTGTGAGGATGGACCCTGCTCTACCGATAACCTGCTTACCCTTATTTATGCGCCTATCTAATTCCCCATCTATTTTTCCGTCGCTAGTGAATAGACTACCTAGATATACGTACTGATCAACTTGTTCTAATCTCTCATCATTTAGGACAATGTTGCATATTGTTTTCTCACTTTTTCCCTCAAACACCATGATTTTTGTTTTATTTACGTTAATTTTGAGTCCCATGTCCTTCATGCTTGTATTAAGTTTATTCAACATTCTTTGCATGTCCTCGACTGATTCTGCCATAACAATCTTGTCATCTGCACTGTTAAAAAAATCTGATCGAAATTTAATATACATGTGAGTAAAGTCATTTGCACATACCGTACATTAATTTTAATATACCATCATGTTGTAAAATTAATATACATGTATATTAAAGTCGGTAAAACAGAATGCGTGAAAACAACACGTCCTTTGATACCTTCAGATCTTGTCAAATTTAAAAAAATAAAGCAATAACCTTACATTCGTCGACTAAATTCTTACTTACAATTAAAGTGCAACGTACGTTTCTGATAAATGATCAATATGCGGTATATGAAATTTAATAACATAGTCTCTTAATAGCGATTCAGTATACCTACACTGAAAAAAAAATTTACTTGATTCAAGGAAATGGAAAAAAAAACCAATTCTTTGGTTCTTTTTCTTTCGACCAAGGAATTGTTTACTTCAGTTAAGTTAATATTGTTTAGATGCAAAAGATTCACGCATTAATTCAAGGAAATGATTTCTTTGTGTGAAATTTCTTTAATATGAGTAAATATTTCTTCGCATTAATTACGAAAAATATCAAGACAAAGAAATGATTTCCTAGAAGGTAGGAATCTAGGTTTATTGAATACGTTTTAGGCGCCTAAAGAACTCCTTCTTTAGTCCAATGAAATCGATTCCTTGAAATGGATAAATATGTTTCAGAATCGGATAATTCATACATCATTGGAGCAATTAGTTCATTTTTTTTAGTCAAGAAAATATTCACTCAAGATAAATGAATTTTCATTCAATTGAAGAAATATTTATTTCATGCTAAGAACTGTAAAAACAATAATAATAAAACAGTTATCTAAATTTAAAAAATATTCTTTCACGATAAATCGATATTCGTTCAATTGAAAAAAAAAATTATTTAACACTATAAGTTGATATAATTGTTGCAACGAAATAATGACTTAAATTGAAGAAATACTTATTCAAGATAAATGAATATTCATTCAATTAAATAAATATTTATTGCATTCTAACAATTATTGTAATCAACACAATGCAAGTATTATTTAAATTTAAAAAATATTCTTTTAATATAAAGGTATATTCACTAAACTGAACAAAATATTTATTCCATGCCAGAAGTCGACATAATCATCGCAAAGAAATATTTATTTGATTCAATGAGTTCGATTCTTTGAATTGATTCGGACGCATTTGAATCAATTAATTGTGCATATTTGAATCAAGTCCTTAAGTTTATTCAATTCAAAGCAATAATGATTTAATTCAAAATAATATTAATTAAATTAAAAATATATTTATTTGTTACAAAGAGTTCATGCATTTATACCAATGAAGCATTTATTTAGATGAACAAGGTATTGTGTTTGCATACATATTTATTTCTTCATTTGAAGGAAATGTTTTATTTGCTTACTAGAATTAAATTATTCATAACAAATAAACATTTTTTCCAACGAAGTAATTATTTTTTCAAATCAAACATTCAATAATTTGGCATAATTTGTTTCAATTGAATAGTTCTTTAGATCAAAGAAATCTGTTGTTAAATTCAATATCCATGTTTTTGATTTGAAGAAATATTTCTTTGGCATTTATGGCGAGAGCTAAATACGGCTTTCCGCCTTATAATTTCCATGTTGCGACAGCGTAGTGGTCATCGTTGTGGATTTGACACTCGACGGACCCAAGTTCGATTCCTGCTGGAGGTGGATTTTTCATCGAATTTTTCTGTTTCAGGTTCATCAAGATTGTAAAATATATTCGTGATGCGTTGTTTAAATTGAATATGTATAATAATAACAATGTTAATTATAATTTAGGCTGAAAGAATCCATTTGTTTATTTAGGAAAATATGTACTACAGTTGAAGTACGAACTACTTTATTGCACTCGCGCATGGTTTAGGCCAAAGAAATATTTGTTTGAATCAGTGGGATATTATTTTGCTTCAAATACTCAAAAATTTGATGCGAAAAAATAGTTTTGTGAGCCTATAAAATATTTGCTTGACTTTAAAATATATTTCTTTCCATCAATTCACATATTCTCATCTCAAAGAAATATTCATTCCCATTCATGGCACATTCATTTGGAACAATGAGTCATTTATTTGGTTTAAAATTAATATTTTTGTCTTTGATTCATATTTCTTTGATTTAAAGAAATATTTCCATCCGATCAATAGGTCGTATTTTTGAATTACAGTACGCTTCATTGAAACAAAAAATCAAATCTGTCAATTAAAAAAACGTTTATTTTATCCGATCGACAATACTTTCAATTAAGGAAATATTTCTTAGAATTGAAATTGTATTCGATCATATCAACTGACTGATTTTTAAATCCAAATATCTAATTTCATTCAGTTAAAGACATCGTCCATTCGCTCAAATAATATTTCAGAGGCTGAAGCAATTATTTATTTGCTTCAATAATTTCTTATTTTTCATACAATTAAACGATTTCTTTGAATTGAAGAAATACATGATTGGACGTATTCAGTACGACCATTTCTTTGAATCAAAGAAATTTTTTTTGATTCAAAAACTTTTTTTTTTCAGTGTAGGTATTAGATTTAATATACAAATGTATATTAAATGTATATTAAAATTGCAAACATTTTTAACAGTGTGCGAAAGCTAACCCACGTACCTTGACTGTTTGGAGATCTACACCTTCTTCGTCGAAGAGTGCAGTTCTTAGACACTTATCCATGAATATGATAAATAGCCACGAGGACATAACGCATCCTTGTTTCACGCCTTGCATAATATCGAACCAGTCACTCAGTTTCCCATTTACCCTTACACTCACTTTACTACCTTTATATATTGTTTTTATTGCTTGCAGGAGCCCTCCATTTACTCCGTACTCTTTAAGGACTTCCCAAAGTTTACTTCTATTTACCTTGTCAAATGCTTTTTCTAGGTCAATAAATGCACAGAAAACTTTCTTTCCTACTCTCAAGCTTTTTTCTGTGATCTGTCTTAGGCTAAATATCTGATCTGCACATGATCTTCCTGGCATAAATCCACTTTGGACTTCCCATATCTTTTCTTCTGTAATTTCCATTACCCTACGAATAAGTATTTTTGAGTATATTTTACTTACGGTACTTATAGAAGGCTGATACCTCTGTAATTACTGCAGTTGCTTTTATCTCCATTTCTTTTGTATATTGGTACGATAATCGCTTTTCTCCAATCGTCTGGGACTTCCCCCGTCTCGATACATAAATTTATCAATTCGCACAACCTGTGAGGTATGTACTCGCCACCGTATTTAAGCATTTCAGCGCTGATACTGTCTACACCAGCAGCCTTACCGTTTTTCAAGTTCTTTATTATGTCTCTGACCTCAGTGACACAGACTTTTTCAATTGAGTTTTCTGATGCATTATGTTCTATGTCGCAGTTTTTTGTCCTATATCTTCACCTCCTAATAGTTCTTTAAAAGAGTCTTTTAAAGCGTCTACTATCCCGTCTATATCATATAGCATTTCACCTTTGCTGTTTCTCATGCTCGCAAACTCTGTATTTTTACTTTCCTCTAACTGTTTATATAATAGTTTCATAATTCCTTCAATGCTGTTTTGTATTTTCCTCTCTTCTTCTGTTCTGATTTTCTCTTTACTCTCTTTGACTAGTCGTTTAACTTTTCTCTTTTTGTGTCTGTAATCATTTTCAAGTCTATTTCTCTCCTCATCGCTAAGACCTGTAATGTGCAACGTTCTTTCGTGCGATTCTTTCTTTTCTTTTTTGGCTGCCTCAATTTCATCATTCCACCATGCATCACCAGATTTTCTTCCTACAACCGCCGTACCACATACTTCGGTCGCAGTTTCGACGATGATATCCCGTAGCAAAGTCCACATGCCCTCTGTATCTTTATTGTTTAATAACCCCTTCCAAATTGTCTCATCTATACGTTCGTTTAACCTATTTTGAAAGTCTATTCGCACTTCCGGTTTCTGCAAGTTTTCAATCTTTATTCTGTTGATTCAACCAAACTGTTTTCTGTGTGTGAGAATGAATTCTTACTTTTATTCAAATTTTGAGCTCTTGGATATAACTTATGACATCTTTAATTTCCGATTGCAACATAAAATTTCTCACTGAATGTATAAACTCAAAGCGATGAAAAATTGATCTTTCACCCTCACTTCTTGCTAACTTCACTCGATTTATACGCACCATAAAATTTAGATAAAACACTTGTATAGTGCAAGTGTACCGGTTTCCGGACACGTATCAGTGGTCGGACGAATATTTATTTGGTCTCAACCAAATTGTTATAATTTTATAAAAGTTCAGTCATATAAAAGAGATTGGCATTTATTTTCTAACCTATTTTTGAAAATTTAAAAAAAAATGCGACCTGAATGAAAAGGCTCTTTCAACTCATGAATCGGAAACTTTTGTCACGTTTTGGGAGCGTGTTTTTTTTAATCATTGTAGGAGTTTGTAATAGGCCATGCGTGGTATGCATGCATAATTAATATATATAGATACATAGTTAATTTATGTACATGTTTAAGGCAAAAACACTATATGAGTGGCGTATCCAATTATCCAAATTTTAAAACAGAAGAAAGTCAAATAGCCTAGTTCAATTTATGCGAAGATTTTGATGTCGTTTTTAGAGATGAATTCCTCTAAAAGGTCATTTGATGATATACTTGCTGCAATATTGCGAGGATCAATAAATCGATGCAGGGCTGTCGACTATTCTTCTTAAATAAAAAAACCTATCGATTTTTATAATGAGAAAAAAAAAATCAAAAAAATTTTTACGATTCTAAATAAATGTTAAATGTCAAATTTTATTTTAAAAGTGTACAGCTATCAGCACTTCATTATTTCAAATTTCCAATGTCAAAAGCTTTCAGGCTTAAATTTTCTCTATTGCTAAATTTCAGGAAAGTTATCGCCAGAAGTAAAAATATATCAAATAAAGCTAAAATTGCGACATATAATTCTATACTTGCACCCACTTTGCTGTACGGCAGTGAGACCTGGACTTAGCAAAAAAAGAGAATGGTTGACGAAACAAGTATATCTAGGTAAAGTAAATGGTAACGTACCCAGAGGCAGACCAAGGGAAGAATGGTGGGAATGAGTGAATGAGACCCTAAAACGAAAAGATATAAAAAGCCACAAAAACATAAGAGCTTGCATGAGAAAATGTATGGATGTAAAGGAAGCTAAAGAGATGTTTCAGGACAGAAAAGTGTGGCGACAAATAGCTTATAAGAAATGCATGATGAAGAGTATGAGTATGATAAGAGATGAAGAGAACCTTGGATACTAATGGACCAGAGTGGAGAGCGTTACATCATGACTTTGTGAAGTTCTTCGTCTGAGGTACTTGCTAGAGAGATTGATCAGCGACCTGGGTCAGAGCAGTGTTGCAAAAGGTACGTGTTATTTAACTAAACGACACGGGGATTCTAGATTAATCTAAAAATCTATACAACCTCAACCTATCCTCCCCCCCCCCCTCCTTATACCGTCTCGTACACTTCCCTTTCTCACTTTTCTCATATGAACTGATTCTCGGCTAAAACGGAGTGGGTCATACTTACCCCGAAAGGGATTTGGCTTAATAGCATAATAAAAAATAATAATAATAAAATCATTCAGACTTAAAAGCCTAATACTAAGATCTTTCGATTCCTAAGACCTCCAATTTAAAAAGGCTTGTATTTTAACATTTTCAAGGTATCAGGCGGACCGGGAAATGTGAAGAAAAAAAACCGGGAATTTTATTTAGGATCGGGATTTTTGTTCTCTTATTGCAAAATCTACTTTTTTCTACTTTATCTTCTTTTTATTGTTTAGTCGAGAATCAGAGAGAAGAAAATTTGATTGCTTCAAGTATCGTGTATGATACCATCAAAGTTTTTCAATGATTGGTTATAATCTTTTAATATTAATTATATGAGATTTAACATTTTCTTTCTTAAATAGGTCGAAAGCTATCAGAATTCTCTATAAAATAAGCCAGGATGAAGGCAGTTTGTCAATATTATTTAGGAAGATATTGCAAAAATAGTGCAAATTTCAATGTTCTCTTCAAATTAAAAAAAAATCTAATATAATAACATTAATATCCTTCTGATTACGTATTTCATATATTTTACAAAAATATTTCTTTCAGCAGAAAAAATATTAAAATGTTTCCAGCATTTTTGTTTCAACGTTCAATATGTTGCAGTATGCAAGAAAAATTTTCACAATAATAATGCTGATAAGTTTTTATGTTATTTTATAAAAATTTACCTTTAAAATAATCTAAAAAAATGTTTATTATATTCGATTTTATATTAATTTCAAGCAAAGACTGAAATTCACACTACTTTTGCAATATCTTCTTAGAAAATTGACAAAATAACTTTACGCTGTCTGATTTTATAGAGAATTCCGATAGCTTTCACCCTATTTAAGAGAAACAATTTAACACTCATATAATTAACATTAAATTAACTTGAGCAATCATCGATAAACAGGTAGTGCTATACTCCTGATCGACAATGTAGTTTCGATTAATATTTATCACGTCAGTCTGTAATTGAGGATAAGTTTACCACGATTGCCTGATCACTAGACACCCTGATTTTAATTAATTGCATTTTTTCAATTATAAAAATAAAATAAAAATTACCATTTTGTAAAACGTAAAGATTTCAATCTATATTGTATTACTGTCACTTTTACTTATTTTACCATTTTGCACTTTTTTAAAGATTTTTTTTTCATTTTTTTCATTCATTTCCTCCTTTTCATTTTTTCACATTTTGCAAGGGAACATCGTTAAAGATTTCAAATTTGACGGCCAGAATTGAATCTCTGAAATAATGTTCTAAAAATGAGAATTTTAATTTTTAACAAAAACTGAACCGTTAGAACCTGAGGAATTTTAAATGAGTAAATTGAAAATTGTAAAATTTCAAGTTAAAAACAAATTTAAAAGTAATAATTTGAAGCTGAAAGCGTTTCAAATTCAACCATTTTTTATATAAGTGTTTTAATAATTGCATGATCTTGAATTTAAATCGTAAAAAATTATTACATTCAAAATTGAGTAATTTTTTATTGTAACCTTATAAATGGGAAAATTGCAGATTATTTAACTGAGTTTGATGCTTAATAATTTGTAATTGAAATCTTTAGTTGCAGAACGTTCAATTCAAACGTTCAATATTGCACAGTTACGAATTTGAAATTTTCCAAAAAAGGGGCGTCCAATGACCCCAAAACTTAAAAAGTTTCCCAATCAAAAATGTTTCTTTCGACATATTCAGAATTCAACCATTTGAAATTAAGTAGGTAAATCTATTCTAATAAAATATAATTTCAAATTGAAAACGTTCATTTATAACTGTACATTGCTTAAAATTTGATAATTTGTGATTTTTAATTTTTTAAATAGACCATTTTAATTTAATATAATTTGAAATTGAAAAATTCTGAATTGAATCATTCATGTTATTTAAAATCAACATTGTAATTGTTGGGCAATTTTTAATTAAAAATGTTCCAAAAGCAGCCATTACAAATTTAAATATTAAAATTCAGCTTATTTGAAATTTTTATTCTTGAAAATTGCACAATTTCAAATTGGAAGCTTGAATATATCTGAGCAATTTTTTAATAAGATTTCAATACTTAATTACAAAATATTGAATACTTCTAATTTCATATTTGCAAAAGCACCTGAAATTGAAAAATATTTAGTTTTGAATGCTTTAAGATTGCAATAATTGCGTTTAATTTCAAAAATATCAAATTAGACAAGCCCATTTAAAGCCCAATTAAATTATCCCAGAAGGACTAATAAAATTTCATATCCTAAAAATTTTACTTCACCAGTCCTGAGTCGGTTAATGCGAGAAAAAAATTATTAAGAATAGCCTGGGGCAAAAATGTTTTATAGAGAAAGATTGATCTCTTCTTGTGCAACTAACTGTACGGATCGAGGCATTCAAACTTTTTGCTGAGGTGTCTATGTCAATCATCAAAGCCGGATACGAAATTCGTATTTCAGTCTAAGATTTGAATTTTTAGTAATTGGAAATCTTAAATTTTCAAGATAATTCAGACTGAAGCGCCTTTTTTGTCTCATTATTAATTCACTTCCTGTTCCTGCAATATTAGACTTTTATATCGACGTCCTTAAAATCTCCTTATAAATTGTAAGGAAAGGCTCTAATACGACCTGACACATCACTTAGGAAAAGGTCACGATAAAAAAAAATTTAAAAGAAACAACGAGGGGCGGATAATGGAAACAGGAAAAAGTCACTTTAGGCGATAATTTCAAAATTCACACGCTTATGTGGAGGACATGACATTCGCTGATGTTTAAATTAGGGTTTCATGATAAACATAATTTGCCACTGACGCATCTGAGTATCAACGGTGAATGCACCTGAAAAAATGACCTCGATTTTTCCATGCATGCTGGTATTATTCGTCTTCATAAAAGAAAAAATGCCAACAAATGGGTCAAGAAAAATGTATACTGTATCATTGATGTTATTATCTATTTTCGATAATTATATGCAATTTTTAGATCTTTTTTTAATAATTTTGATTTTTTTTAATAAAATTATTTTTTAATATCTATATTTTAAGTTGGTTTATGTGCAACAAAATTATGAATGAACTAATATATTCATTAGATTTGTGTATGGTTAAGTGGAGCAAACCCAATAGACACGGATACGGTATATAGTGCGGGTACTGATAGTTGGAATGAATAAGAATTTATAAGTTAGCAGGTGATTCGAATTTTACAATTAAATGCCCGTTAACTAAATAACTATTCATTCATTTTGATAAATAGTAAATCTCTTCTTTTGTTTTTTTTTCTTTTTGGATGTCTTATTTTTTGTTTGTTTGTTTAATTATGTGGTTTGTCTGGATCCTTGATTCAAGTGATCACGTCATTTTGCCATAATATTCTTGAGATTCTTGAAATTGACTTTAACCAGTTATCTCTAGATTCAACTGGCT
The DNA here is from genome assembly GCA_932195095.1 of Andricus curvator. Taxonomy (NCBI): domain Eukaryota; kingdom Metazoa; phylum Arthropoda; class Insecta; order Hymenoptera; family Cynipidae; genus Andricus; species Andricus curvator. The sequence continues at coordinate 136,877 of CAKNYM010053182.1, read as the reverse complement.
TCGTTACGATTTTACTTTCACCTGATAAATCCCCTTAACCCTTGGCGAGTATAGGTCGGTCGCTAAAATTGGCGCTTGAAGCTTATTATAAAATATTTACACATCCCACGTGTATGGGACGTTCCACATGCGGTAATAATAAACACAAATGTGTTATAAAGCCGTTGAACAAATATTTCAAAATTATCATTTTAAAAATAGAGACAACAAATTTTAATAACAATGTGTCTATAGGCTCGCCGGAAATATTTGTGCTATGCGCACCGAATTTCGGTGAATCTGCATATAGCCCCCATTCAAACATAAAAATAGTTTTAACTTTCAAAATTAAATATATTTTAATCTAAAATTTCTCATTAAAAAGTCACTAAATTTTTATAAATTGAAACGTTAAAAATCAACAAATTTATGATGAAAATTCAGAAAGTTTAAAAATGATCTATTCTAATTTTTTAATTTTTCACTGAAGGGTATGTATGCATTTGGATGGTCCAAATTTATAACTGTAAAATTCGACTTAGTATTTTGGTGATTGATCCCTCGCAGTTTGTTCTTTTTCCGGAAAAAGAAATTACATATTATTTTTTCAAATTGCGTGCCTCCGAGCTTTTGAAATTAATGCGGAGTTTCTTAAGGAATGTTCAGGGAATAGTTTCCAAGAATAACTTTTAATGCCCCCCCCCCCCCGATCCCCTTGTATTGTGCACAGAAAATGCCCCAAAAAATGCAAAATAGCAGTTTTATGTAAAATTCATGCTGAAGACGGTATTTTTTGAAACATTTACAGCATTAATTATTTTTATTCAATAAGTAACAAGTTTCAAAGTATTTTTAACTGACTAAATTTTTTAACAATTATTATATGTTTAAATAATTTTTTTCTTCTTCTGTAAATCGTGAAAAGTTATATTTTTCGGGATAAATGATACAATTGATGAATTTCAAGAATTATATTCCTAACTTAACATATTTGGTAATTATTTAAACAATTTTCATTTGCTCAAATCATTTTTCCCGTCTTCATCGTAAAAAGTTGTTCTTAAATTAATGATACAATTAACGAATGTTGAGAGTAATACAATTTTAACGATATTTGGCAGTTATTTAAACAATTTTTGTTTGTTTAAACCATTTTTCTTCGTAAGTTTTGAAAAGTTACTACTTTCTGGAATCAATAACCCAGTTAAACCCGGTGATATTTTGTGTGAAAAAAGTTTACAATTATTTGGACATTTTTCATTTCTTTTAACAATCTTTTTCCCTGTAAATTTTGAAAAGTTACTATTTTATGAAGTTAATGATACAGTTAATGAATGTTAAGAGTGCTTATTATTGTGAGACAGATTTCTAATTATTTAAACAATTAATAATCATTCACTTGCGCCTTTTCATAGAAAAGGTGGAGAAAATTTTTTTTTTTTAATCTCTCACACTATGTCGCTTATTATTAAGTATTTTCTTATTTTGGAACTTATACCCTAATTGTTTAAACATCAATCATTTTTTTAAACTAGAATTTTCTCCATGTTTCCTATGAAAAGGAGCAAGTGAGATTCATTGTTTGAATAATTGCAAACTATCTTTCACATACAATATCACTCTTATATTCATTACTTGCGCCATTAGTTTCAGAGAATAATAACTTTTTACAAATTACAGGAGAAAAAAATTGTTTAAGCAGATGAAAATTGTGTAAAAAAATTTCAAATTTCCTAAACAAAAAATATTACTTTTAACATTCGTTAATTGTGTAATTAACATCAGAAAAAAACTTTTTACAATTAACAGGGGAAAATTTGTTTGAAAGAATGAAAATTCGTTAAATAATTACCATATGTTAAGTTAGAAATATTATTCTTGTAATGCATTAACGGTATCATTTATCCCGAATTCAAAGGTTAGAAAAAAATTGTTTCAACAAATAATAATTCTTAAAAAATGGAAAATTAGTGTTAAAAATCTTGTTAACTTGTGACTTATCGAAAATAAATAATAATTTTTTTTTTTTGCATTTTCACAGGTTGGGGGTGTCAACATTAAAATTTATTGGGTGGAAATTATTCCTTGAACATTTCTTAAGATGTGACCAAACTTTATTTCACAAAAAGTTAATAAAAAGTACTTCTTTCTTCCATTTTTTCTAAAATCGAGTTCAAAGAAAGGTTTGGGGGGGATTAATCATCAAAAATCAAAAGTTGAATTTTTGGACCACAACATTTTGTATATTGGCAGGGTGTCACGGCAGAACCGTCCGTCTAACATAAGTACATTCGAGAGTTGTTAGAACAATAAAAAAAAGTTGTAAAACGTGAATACTTTTCGAGAAAAATATGGTCCAGAATCGTCCTTTGTCATAACCATATAGGTGCTATGAAAAATTTTGGGTTTTCAAATTGTTTTTTAAAACTCTAATTGATATAAAATATATCAGTGAAATAACAGAAATATGTTACGAGTCAAATAAAAGGCTCTACAGTACAAAATTACAGTTTTGTCAATTTTTCAAAACTTTCGGAATAATTATTTTGTCATAAAATCATTGTGAAACTAATAGCGTAAAAACTATTTTATGATTTTTCAAGAAAATAAATATGTTAAAAATTTTTTAACAATGGGTGTTTAAACCATTTTTTTAAATGTGAGACACGAAAAAACTAGTGCCGCCATTCGATTCAGCTAAAAAAAATTACATAAAGTCTATGAATTTTAACATTTTTATTGACTCAATTGGAGACGTAGTATGAATAAATAATAACATGGTGTAGAATTTATATTCATACTATATATGCATAAAAAATTGGGTAAAGCAAAAAATTGTCCAATACATGGATTTTGTGTCATTTATTCGCAGAATCGAATATTTAAACCAATTGTTTAAATGAAATTTTTTTAAACAATTCAAAAATTAAAGTTTTCCACCACAATGTGCGGTGGTATTTAAGAGAATTTTTCAGCCAATAGAATGTGTTTTGAAAAAAGTGGCACTTACATGGTTATTTATGCCTTGGGCTATGCCGTATAACTAGTGTGGTCCAAAAATGCATTGCAAAACTTTTTCTAAATGAAAGTTTAGTCACGTCTTGAGTAATGTTTGAAGAATAATTTCCACACAATAACTATTAATTTTGATCCCCCAACCCCTTTATATTGTGCCCGGAAAATGCACCGGAAAAAAAAAGTTTCGTAATTATAAAGTTTGGTCATTGTTCGGCAAAACACAACTTACTAAGCATGTTAAAACTAATTTGCAATTGTTTCAACAATTATTATTTGTATAAACCAATTTTTTCCCTGTAAATAATGAAAAGTTATTATTTTTCACCATAAATGATACAGTCCATAAATGTTAAGAGATATATTTTTTTTATTTAACATATTTTTCAAATGTTCAAACAATTTATATTTGTTTAATTTTTACATTCTCATTCTAATGAGAAGGTATTGGTTTTATGTAAAATTTGACATAGTCGGTTTTCATCAAATCTCCACGTTTTGAGACCCCCTGAGCTAGAAAAAACGATTTTTACGAAGGTGTCTGTCTGTCTGTAGTCTGTCTGTCTGTCTGTAGCCACGATAACTTTCGAAAAAATGATCAGATTTGATTGAGCTTTGGCACACTTTTTTATGGCCGAAAAATAGAGAACGAGTTCGTTAACCAGCTATTTTGGATGAAAATCCAAAAAGTGAGCACATTTTGAAAATTTTTGAGACCACTTTTTTGGAAGATTTGAAAATTCTATGTACGGTTATTAGTAGTACGCAAAATGACGAACAAAATATTCTTATGACTTTTCGTGATAAAAAAAAAATTACTGGAGTTATAGCATTTTCAAAATTCCAAAAAACAAACGAAAATGAACATTTTAAGCCGAAAAACGCACGATATGAAGAAAAGTCAAGAGAAGAAAAACGTTGATTCCTGAACACCCTATAATATTTTCATAACAACTTTTTGAATTTTTTGAAAAATAAAAAATTCAAATTTTGATCGCACAAAAAATTATTGAAAAATCAAAAAAGCCATTTTGCTGTAAAACTATGCAAGATACTAGAAAAGATCATCTCACCAAAATTGTGCACCTAAAAAAGATCTACAAATTTCTTATCATTCACTTTTTGATATGACGCGTAGTTTTTGTTTTATTCGTAAAAAACAGCATTCAAAATAGAAAAATCAAATTTTCAGACGAATATTACCAGCTACGAAAAAATGACCGAAACTAAATTTGTTCATCCAAGGAAGAGGTACAAATTTATTGTGACTCATGTTTCGATAGGATGCGTGGTTTTTGTTTTATTCGTGAAAATAACATTGGTAGTAAAAAAAATCAAATTTTTGAAAAAACAATGCAAGGTACGAAAACATATAAATGAACAAAAATTGTGCATTCAAAAAAGACGTACACACCCGTAATCAATTTTTGTGGTAAGAATATATTGAAAATGAAAAAATTAACTTTTTTGATAAATGGCACAAGCTAAAATAAAATGTTAACTAATAAAATTTGCCGCCTGAATTATATCATTACTTTTCATTTGAAATCAAATACAAATTTAGTAATTTGTATATGAAGAACATATAACACGAAGCACAAAGTGCGCGCTCAGTGTATTTACCAAATCGCACGCCGTAAGTGCGCTCAAACTTTTTTGTTTCTATCATACGGTTCAAGTGATTTTCAAATCAAATATCGAGCGCGAAGCGCGAGTGTCTGGATGAGAATGTGTTCCTTAAGGTCGATAGAACCTTGAGTAAATAAAGTTCCTTTTCAGTCTAAAATAAAAATAAATTTAACAATCACTTAATATGTAGAGGTTTTGATAATTTTATAATATTTGCAAACAAACTTTTTCTTTTCATCGAAGTCGAACACGAAGTTCAAAAATCTAGAGGAGCCTAGCGTAAAGCGCGATGCAAATACGCCCGAGCGCGTAGCGCGAGGTGAACACATAATCGAGCGCGAAGCGCGAGATAAATATATGATCGAGCGCGAAGCGCGAGATCCAACAGTCGTGCGCCCTAGGCGCGCTCAAACTTGCGAGCGAAGCGAGCCGCGCGCTATGAGAATGTACAATTAACAAATATAGAAGTTAATATTTTTTTGTTTGACCAATTTTGCAAGTTTTTAAACAATTTTCATTTGTTTAAACCATTTTTTCCCCGCTGTAAATCGTGAAAAGTTAGTATTTTTAGAATAAATGATACAGTTAATAAGTGTAATATTTTTTGCGAAAGGCAGAGTTTGCAATTTTTTAAGCAATGAATTATTAATAATTAAATATTAATAAATAATAATAATTATTATATATCATTAATTATATTATATTATTATTAATTATTCACATGTGTCCTTGCATAGAAAAGGTGGAGAAAATTATAGTTTTTTCGAATCTCTTACACTATGTGCCTTATTATTCAGTATTTTCTTATTTTATTAATTATAACCTGGATATTGTTCAAAATATTCATTTGTTTAAACAAATTTTTTCAGTAAGTTAGGGATATTTTTTAGATTGATACGTACGATTGTACGTTGATGCTTATTTCCCAAAAATTCGTTTGAAATTTTTTTATGTTTAACGAAATGAAATGAATCTGAAAAAGTAACTATGCATAACTTACTGAAAAAATTGTTTAAGCAAATGATTATTTTAAACAATAATTAGGATATAAGTTCTGAAATAATAAAATACTGAATAATAAGGGATTTTCACGATTTACAGGGGAAAGCAATTGTTTAAACACATGAAAATTGCTTAAATAACTGCAAAGTGTTTTTCAAAAAAGTATTACTCTTAATATTTGTTAATTATTTCATTACTTCCTGTAAATATTAATTCTTCACGATTTTGTGAAAACAAATTTATACATATATAATGGGATTTCAAAATATCCCAAAATCTTAAAGGATTTCAATTTTATTATTTCAAAAATTGTAAGTACTTTTCAGAGAATAAAGTAAAATTTATGAAATTGCCTACACTTTCCTAAACTTCATAAGGATTTTGAAATATTGCATAGGATTTAAAAGGGTTTAAGGTATTTTTAATGATTTCAAGGACTTCAGAGAAAGTTAAAGATTTTAGAAGATTCTTATGGAATGATTTTAAGTGAGTTTTAACAAATTACAAAAGATCTCTTGAATTTCGAAAGATCTGGAAGGATTCCATAGGATTTATAATATTTTAGGATACTGAAAAAGATGCCAAGGGATTTTAGAGGATTTCCGATATATACAAATATTTCAAAGGATTTTTTAGGGATTTCATACAATTTTTAAGGACTTCAGTAATTGTGAGGAATTTTAAAGGCTCTCAATAAGGTATTTTAATAAATTTTCCAGAATCTCAAAGTATTTAATAGGTCTTCACATATTTCAAGAGATTTCCAGGAATATTATCAGATTTCATGTAATTTCACGGGAGTTCACGGATTTTATCATATTTACATGGATTTTAAATAATTTATTCACATGGATTGAAGGATTTCAAAGAATTAAAAATATTTTCAAATATTTGTAATAGATTTCAAGAATTTGAAGGGATTGCAAACGATTTTAGGGCATTTTGGAAGATTCTCAAGAATTTGCATATGCTTAAAAAAATTTCAAGGTACTTTAAAATAGTTCAAAGAATTTAATATATTTTAGGGTATTCCCGAGGATTTTAATGATTTTAAGGAATTCAAAAAATTGTATGCGGTTTTAAAGAATTTCGGAAGATTTAGAAACATTTTATAGAAAGTTTTAAGGCTACTTTTAAAGATTTCAAGGGATTTATAAAGGATTTAATAAGATTCTCGAAGATTTCAATGAATTTAAGGGATTTTAAGAGGATTGAGCATTTGAAAATTAAGAAATTTCAAAACATATATTTGCGAATTTAAACTTTTGAAGCTAAACAACTTTAGTTTCAAGGCCTGACAAATTTAACTATTTCAGAATTGTGCATTCAGAACTATAATATTAAATCGAAATTATAGAAATTTTAAAAATAAAAAAATTGGTTAAGAGACATTATTTCATATAGTTTCAATTAAAATTCAAAGTTATTGGACAGATTTTATTATTAAAAAATTATATTTCTGTACAAACAAAAAACATTACTGTCTTTTTCACCGGTCAGAATTGAAGTATTTCAAACATTTTAGCCCTTCAAAGTTGAAAAAAACGTCGAAAATTATATTATTTCTTTTCGGAAGCTTTAAAAATAATGAATTTAGGCCTTATTGAACGGTTAAAATTTGAAAAGTTCTAAAGTTCATTTAAAATTAAAGTATTCTTAAATTAGAATCGTAAAAGTAAGTCGTTAGAAACTAAGAATTTTAAAATTGTGCATTACGTACGCTTTTCAAAAAGCGACGTATATTCTCTATTTACCAATAAAGAAAATACTCAAGGTAAGTCAGAAAATCCTTGGTGGGGGGGGGGGCGAACGCCGGTTTCGCCACCTTGTAGATCTGCTCCTGATTTAATTATATTTGAAGATTTAAATTAAATTTTATAATTTATTTCTTTGAATTTCCCTCCTTTTGTATTTGAAGTAAATTGGTAAATTATTTTTTGTTAACGTTGGATTTTGACAAATTTTGGAAATTCTTAGAATTTGGATTCTTTCCAATATCTTCTATTACAGTTTAAAAATATTTCATAATACTCAGACGTTTTAAAATAGTAAAAACTGATATTAAAATAATCTTATTTCGTCATATGCTATGCAACACGCCATACAGGCAGGTACACAATTTCCAATGGGCAGATATGAACGCATTTTCCAATTTTTAAACATAACTGAATGCATTATTACAACACATGACATGAAAAAACTGAAAAAAATAAGTAAATAATTTAAAAATATTCGCAACAATGAAATGGTTATTTTTTTCCGAAAATCTCAAAATAAAAAATGAAGAGCGTATGCGCATGTGCAAAGTTGTCGTTTTGGTTTCGTTCTGAAAAGTGAGGTTATGCTTAAAACGCAATTTGCAAGCAAAGGGTTGGACGGCAAGTTAAGCGCTTGTGAAAAACGTGAAACATTAACATTTTCACCCCTTTTTTGGAGTCAACGAGTCAATTAATAAATCAATTGTAAGTGTAGAATACTATAGAAAATGGATGACGAAGCGGAAACATACAAATTGTGGCGAATCCGGAAAACGGTGATGCAGCTTTGCCACGATAGAGGTTATCTTGTAACGCAAGATGAATTGGATCAAACTTTGGAACAATTTAAAGAACAATTCGGGGATAAACCGAGTGAAAAAAGACCTGCTCGAAGTGATTTGATCGTTCTCGTCGCTCACAACGACGATCCGACAGATCAGCTGTTTGTATTTTTCCCTGATGAGCCAAAAATTGGAATTAAGACTATCAAAACGTACTGCCAACGTATGCAGGAAGAAAAGATCCACAGGTAATTATTTCTTTATTTATTTTCTTAGTTTCTTTGTTATCTAGCATTTTACAAGCTGGAGTTTTGCGGATATTTTTTCTTGAGCATATTTAGCTTATAGTCGGTAGCTTTAATTTTTTAATTTTAAGTTCAGTATGTTTTCGTGTATTGTTTTAATGTATAAAGCTTACACTGCCTTGTAATTTGCACACTTTAGGGTAACCACATTGTGTGATCGAAAAATAAGGACATTACCCCACTTCTCACACCCTTCAACCGCTAATTATGCCAGCCCCTAATACAATTTAAATTGAGGCGCGTCAATCAAAAACAGGGTTGCTACAAAATACCAATTTTAACCAAAAGATTAATTTTCTACCGAAAAAAATAAGTTTTTAACAAAATACATGGATTTTCAACAAATTAGTCAAATTTTCAAGCCAGAAAAAGAATTGTCTACCAAAAAAGACGAATTTTCGATGTCTCACGAGTATTTAATGTCAATATATGAAAATAATCGGTAGAATGATTCGTGAGATAAATTGATTTTTGTATGGTTATTGGTTATATGCGTTTTCCGATCAGTATGCCTTTGCAATAAATATTACAAGCTTGGAACATGAGCAATAATTTTACTTTTTGTAAGTATTTCATTGAGGATATCAAAGTATTGCATTTGAAAAAATACAAATCCACATTAATAATACTTAACTCATTGTTCATCCACACATCAACAAAAATAGCTATTAAAATAAGCGGAAATCATTATATTCACAAAGAGCACAAAGTAGTCTTTTTGCGAACTCTGGATGATTTCTTGCGACCTTATTCTTCTAAATAGGTTTAAAATCAGCATGAACAGACTTCATTGACTGTTCACTGTAGAATTTTGTCGCAAAAATCGGGTACATGAAAGAAACTGCATGAGCTTTGAGTATTGTTGGTATATCAATCTTAATGTAGCTCTCTTTAAATGCTGCAATATTTGCTTTGAAGCTAGGACCCAGATTTTTACCAAAGCAGGCATGATTCTTGCATTTTTTTCATGTACCCGATTTTTGCGACAAAATGCAAACAAGTCTTGTTTTTTACAGCGAACAGCCAATGATGTCTGTTCATGCTGATTTTAAACCTATTTAGGAGAAGAATAAGGTAGCAAAAAGACCACTTCGTGCTCTTTGTGAATATAATGATTTTCACTTATTTTAATGGCTATTTTTGTGGATGAACAATGAGTTAATTATTATTAATGTTGATTTTTATTTTTCCAAATGCAATATTTTGATATTCTCAATGAAATACTTATAAAAAATAAAATTATTGCTCAAGCTTGTAATTTCAACAAATTTAATAGATTTAATTTCGGGTTTGTTATTTCCAGTTTCAATATTTAGCAATTGCATAATAAATGAACTGAAATTAAACACATTTAAACATGTTTCAAACTTGTAATATTTTATTGATTTAAAGTTGATCCAAGCCCACCGTGTAAACAAGGAATTTTCTACAAAATAGTTAAAATTTTAACCAAAGAAATGAATTGTCAACCAAAAAGATTAATTTTTTACCAAGAAGGTTAATATTCTATCACAAAAGACGAATTTTCAACAAAAAAGTTCAATTTTTAACAAAAAGAAGTGAATTTTCAGCTAAAAGGAATTAAGGATGAATGTTCAATAAAAAAATGAATTTTAAACCAAATTTTCGAATTTTCAACCATAAAGATTGATTTTCTACCAAAAAAACGAATTTTCAACAAAATACATGAGTTTTCAACTAGAAAGGATGATCTTTCAACCAAAAATAGAATAATTATATGTTCAGTTGAAGAAATTAATTTTCAACAGCAAAGAACGAAGTTTTAAACAATGAAATTAATTTTAAGCTAAAGAAGGTACATTTTCAACCAAAATTGGAATACTGAAGTTTTTAATTTAAACATTAATTTTCAACAAATTAAAAATGAATTTTCAACAAATTGTTAATTTTTCAACAAGAAAAATTTTTTTAAATGAAAGTGATGAATCATCGCCCAAAAAATGAATTTTTAACAAAGTAGAATTTTCAACCAAGAAAGATTTATGAGTCAAAAATTTCATGCCAAAAAGTCGAATTTTCTACAACGTCTGGTCACCCTAGCAAACTTCTAGTAATAACATCTTCGAAATATTATGTTATATTATATTGGAGCGATTAATTCTTACCGAGCAATTCACGCCTACCCCGAAAGGGAAATGGCTTAATGGTATAATAATAATAATAATTCTTAAAAATTGTAAGCCTCTTAATTTTTTAACTTGGAATTCTAATTTCAAATTCTGAAATAATATTTATATATTATTTATATTCGTGTTATTTTAAATAAATTAGACACTTTTCAATAGGACTAGGATGATTCAAACTTTAAGTAGATTGATACCACCAACTCTTGAAAATTTCGATTCTACTTAATTTTCGCCGTTTGAATGTTAATAATTAAAATTTTTAATGTCTTCGATGTGAATACTTTCAAATTTTGATTCTTTACAATTTGGATGATTAAATACAGCAATTTCAAAATTTAATACTTCATCACAGTCTTCTTATCAAACTTAAACTGTAACATTTTTTTCGAAATAAGGATTGCAAAACTGGTCAGGAAAAGTCAGGGAAAACCTGAGTCAGGGAATTTTCGATAAACTGAAGTTGAAGTTTAGGGTTCATCCACAAATTACGTGAGGCGTTTTTTTAAATGCTCTATTAGATTTAGAAAAGAAAGTGTGCTAATAAAAAGTAAGTCTTAAAAACGTATAATTTTTTATATTTTTTATTTCGTCATTTTTTTGGTTAAGAATTTATCTTGTGTTTAAAAATTTTCTTATTTTGTTTATAATTCAACAATTTTGTTAAAAAGTAATTATTTTTGGTTGAAAATTCAACGTTTTGGGTAAAAAAAATTTCTTTACTGGCGGAAAAAGTTTTTTTATTGAAAATTCAACTCTTTTGTGGAAAATTACTCTTTCTGTTTTAAAAATGCATATCTTACCATAGGAATGTTATCTTCTTCGTTTAAAAATGTAACTACTAAGGTGAAAGTGGAACTACTTTGTTAAAAATTCATTTTTTTCTATGATTCATCATTTTAGTTCAAAAACTTTTTCGTTTTTGGTTGATGATTCATAATTTTTAGCTGAAAAACCTTTTTGGTTTTGGAAGTTTATTTCTTCAACTAAACATTTAGCTACTCCATGTTTTGTAGTAGAATATTAATTTTCTTAGTGAAAATTTTATTTCTTTGGTCGGAAAATTAACTATTGTGAATATTTGTTTGTTAAAAATTAATTTTTCAACTGAGCAAACAACTATTCAATTTTTTGTTAAAAATTTATCTTTTTTAGATGAAAATTTATGTATTTTGTAAAAAAAATCGTATTTTTGGCAGAAAATTCATTTTTTTTGTTGAAAATTCATGATGTATTTTGTTGCAAATTCGTCTTTTTTGGAAGAAAATTAAAGTTCTTGATTGAAAATTCATCTTTTTTTATTAGAATTGAACTATTTTGATAGAAATTCTTTTTTTCTTGGTTGGAAATTAATTATTATAACTGGAAATTTAATTCTTCCCTTTTTGATTGAAAATTTCACTATTTTGCTGATTAATAATTTTTTATTATCTGAAAATTTATCTTCTGTAGGTGAAAATTCATGTATTGTGTTAAAAATTCGCCTTTTTAGGTTCTAAATTAATGTTGTTGACTTAAAACTCATATTTTTTAGTTAAAACCTTTTTTTTTGTTGAAAATTCGTCTTTTTTGGTAGAAAAGTAATCTTCTCGATTGAAAATTCATCGTGATGGTTGAAAAATCCACTGTTTGGTTAAAAATTCATCTATTTTGTTGAAACTGCAATACCTCTTAAGTTGTAATATATGTGCATTTACTATTTTTTTAGTAAACCTTCTCACGGAAGATCACTAAACGTCAAGATAAATTTAGAAACAAACCTTTTTTTTTGCTTCAACATAATTGATCTCGTATGATCCTATATGTAAGATTGTTTTTATACCTAAAAGAAAAATTTATATCGGTCAGGTGAAATGAAAAGTCGGTCAGGGAAATGTCAGGTAATTTCGAAATCAGGATTTTGTAGAACCTCTGTTCTATTAAAATTAGGTTATTAAAACATGACATTCGAGACAACAATCTTTGTATTCCAACACAAACAAATTTATAAACCTTCTGTTTCGAAATTCTTTAAATTTAAAAACGTTGAAATGTAAAAGGCATCGAAATGTAAAAGGCATCGAAATTTAAAACTCGAGAATTTTAAATCATCCTAGTATGTTATCATATATTATAGAGTCTGAATTTGAAAGCATTTAAATTTCTAGCCTCTTTATATTTTGTCCATTAGGTCTAAATATTTTTTCTTTTAAAATTTCATATACATATTAGAGCTCAAAAAATAAGTTTTATATCTTTTTTATCAGTGCGATATAAATTCTGCCGACTATATAAATAAAAACATTAAACATTCGAGGTAAATTACTCATTAAAATAACATTATTAAGAATCTTTTCGAAATAGCGGCATCTTTTGATACAATAATAATTTCTTCAACAGCAGAATACGTTTAAAATAAATGAACTTTGTTTTTATGAAATTTAATAGAAATTTTTTTAATTCACTGAATTCTTTATCTTTTTTCAGAGCAATAATCGTCGTTCAGCAAGGAATGACTCCTTCCGCAAAGCAATCTTTGGTCGATATGGCTCCCAAATATATCCTGGAACAATTTCTCGAATCTGAACTCTTGATTAATATCACCGAACATGAACTGGTACCAGAACACATCGTTCTAACTCCCGAAGAAAAAGAGGAACTCTTAACCAGATACAAACTGAAGGAAAACCATCTCATGCGAATTCAAGCAAACGATCCCGTTGCCAGATATTTCGGCCTTAAAAGAGGTCAAGCTGTAAAAATCATTCGACCATCAGAAACTGCCGGGCGCTACATTTCTTACAGACTGGTCTGTTAACATCTCTTCACCTCGAGAACTATTCCTCATTTTAATTTACTCAGAATTCTGTTTCGTAAGATAAATAATATTTTAAGGATGAATAAAAATGCATTTGCAACTCGGAATTTTGGTTCGTTCAAATTTTTTTATGAGAACAGTTTAGTACATTTTTCATTCCTCAGCTTCGCTTAAGGTATAAATAACATTCGAAAGTGCTGCTTCAAAGGCTATATAAAGATCTATTTAAAAAGCTATTGGAAAAGCTGTCTAACAATTGAATTAGAAAATAAAAAATTTTAATTGAAATGCTATCCAAATACATTATTGGTCCATTTAGAACCTCAGAGTTCAGAAGCCTAATCTCAGAAAATGCCCTCAAGTCTTGTGTTCAAATTCTCCTAAATCGAGGAGGGTAAAAATATAGAAAACGATAAGCTTTACAATTAATATAATATATTGTTAATAATAAAATGTAACATAACGCAATAAAAATTAATAATAATAATTACACAATAATGCTAGGAGTTTCCTCCGTTTACGAACAAATGTGAGCGGATCTTGCCAAAACGTATACAAAAAAAATAATAATTTTCATTTCTTCAATAATGTACAAGCTATTCAAATCGTTGCCTAAAAAAGTACACAGCTTCGTTCCTTCTTAAACAATCTTTACGCAAAAAAGTCACGAAATCTTAGTCGTTATTCGCTAAAATAAAACTGATCGGATAAAAGCAACATTGATGTCTGAGATCTAGTGCCGTAGGTACTATTTTGTAAATCCCAATTTCCGATACTGTGCCTAGCATACAATTATGAATAAAATCAGTCGATCGCTGCTCGTTAATCCGTAAAAGATTAGCGCTTGTGTCTCGTGTACTAATGTAATTTACATTCTCTTTTTTTCTTAAATTCCCTTTACATGTCTGCGCCCTAGAATTGGAAGAATCTTTCAACTCTGACGCTGTCGTGAATCCCACAGGAAAAACTTCACTCATTCAAGAAAAGTGCTGCTGTATAAGTAGTTCTGCATTTTTATCCGTTGTGCAATTTTCTAATCGCAATCGCTGTAGGTATACATTTCTACAGTACAGGAACACATCGATCAATGTGCACCCATTGCCGAAGAATAACACGTTTCAATACTATAATATTTATGTATACGTAGTTCCTTTATTCGTGGGAAGTCAGCTCTTAGGCCCGTTGACTGCGCTCGACGGTCCTTAGAAAATTAATATAGAAACAGTCAGCATTTTCTTCTCACTATTATAATCGCGTAGCTACTTATTTGAAAATGCTGGGCGCGTTTTTTGACCGTCGAACGCAGCCGACTTGTCGCGTAGGTCCCATTCGTCGAGTAGCTGTATCGAAAAAGTTACAAATTCGTTTGCAATCCCAAGTGCCTTGGCGAGCGTGATAAATTGGTACAATATGGCTGCTGAAAAGCTTACACACGTTTATAATTTACATTAGCTTGCGGCCTAACAGACATTGGCGAACTACCAAGATTCGCGTTCAATCTTTCATTTTGATTTTGCCGTTTTATTTTTTAGACTTTCTTCCGATTTTCGCAAGGTTCCCTCAGGATTTCTTTTTTATTCAAAGATTTTTTACTAAATTACTCCTTAAATAATTTCTAAAGGGGAAGATTATTCTAGGAAGTGATCGACTTTTTTTTTAGTCGCAGCAGTTTCATTCTGCAATTTGCGACGCTGGGGTTGCTTTGTGTCAATTGGTTTGCTTTTACGGGCTTGAAAGTGGGTAAGCCACCGATTAAGGAGAATTTTAAACTACTCTGTCTCGCAAATTTATGCTGAACAGTAGTTAGAAAACTTTGCGCTTGGACCACCAATACATCCTGGTAGCCCACTCAATGGCTGGTGTTTGCAAAATGCTGTTGATTAATTCCGCGGTAAGTCTAATCCGGTATGTGATGGTTGTCGGATATGATGGCGCTTGACGCCTTCCACGTCTAGTATGCGAGGCCTGAAAATAAAAAGGGTATTTTAAACCATATTTAGAATTTTTAATTGGCAATTTATGCGAGGGGTTGACCACTTGATTTTTGCGTGTACATCTTATAGGGGTGTGCAAAATTGATGCGGGTCGGGTTTACGGGTTGGCCCGCAAAACCGCAATCAACCCGACAATCCACATTCAGCCAACCAACCCGCAAACGCACAATTAATTCACAAAATTTTGGAAATTTATCAAAATACGGGTTGATTGCGGGTCTGCGGGTCAACCCGCAAACCTGACCCGCGCGGAGCGGGTTATTTTTTTTGCACACCCCTAACCAGGGTGTCTAGTGATCAGGCAATTTGAAATTCCCGGGGTTTTCCCGGTCGAATATTTTTCCCCGACCAAGTTTTATATGTCTTTTTGTGATTTTTAAAAGTCAAAGTATACATAGAAATAGGAATTTTAACATAATATACATAGAAAAAATCTGCCCGCTGGGCGAGCATTCATCGCGCGCTGCGCGCGCGGCTCCCAAGTTTGAGCGCACCTGTTGGATCTCGCGCTCGATCATTGTACATCCACCACATTTTTGCATAGGACTTTTGAAATTATAGGTCAAACCATCAAAAACTGAAATTTAATAATTGTGAATTCTCTTTTGTTAAAGCTCCTTCGGCTTTAACGAACACATTCTCATCACGAGTCTCGTGAGAAAAAAAGGTTAAAAGCAAGTTTTTAGATCTAATTTGAAAAGAATTTTGTTATCAAACATTTTATTGTACCTTGTGTCTTTTTGTCAACAAATTTTATTTTTCACGATTGAACAAAAACTACGCGTCTTATCAAGAAATGATTAATAACAAATTTGTAGCTCTTTTTTGGGTGAACAGCTTTTGTCTATTTATTTTTTTCGTGGCTTGTGTCGTTTTTGGTGAGGATAAACTGTTCGAATTTCCGAGTACTACGAATAGCCGTACATAGAATTTTCAAATCTTGAAAAAAATGGTCTCAAAAATTTTGAAAATGCTATAACTTTTTGAATTTTTAACCAAAATAGCTGGCTAAAGAACTTGTCCTTTTCTCTTAGGTCTTAAAAAAGTGTGCCAAGGCTCAATCCAATCCGATCATTTTTTGGAAAGTTATCGTGTCTGCAGACAGACTACAGACAGACAGCTTCTTAAATATCGTTTTTTCTGACTCAGAGGGTCCCAAAACGTGGAGATTCAATGAACAGACACCTTCGTAAAAATTGTCTTTTCTGACTTAGTGGATCTCAAAACGTGGAGATTTGATGATAACCGACTAAATCAGATTTTACATAAAACCAATACCTTCTCTTTAGGATGAGAATGTGAAAAATTACATAAATCGGTACTTAGAATAAGCATAGGAAGGAACCTTGCGACTGTAGATAAAGTGGGAATGGAATAAAAAGAAGATAACGTAGAAAAAAGTAGATTTTTCGATCAAATACAAAAAATTCCCGGTCCTAAACAAAATTCTCAGTTTTTTCACGGTCCAATGAAATTCCTGGGTGTTTCCCGGCCCGCTAGACACCCTGCCAAACATCTTATTTCAAGATTTAAAAAAATATCAAAATATTTTAGAAAAATTTCAGATTTAAAACATTTCAAAAAGATTTTATCAAGATTTCAATGATTACACAGAGATTTTACAAATATTTCAATGCTTTCATAAATATTTCAAAATATTTAAGATGCCACAAAGATTTCAGATTCTAAAAGGATTACACAAAGATTTAACTAATTTCATGAAGATTTTAGAAAGATTAGAAAATATTTCACGAAGATTTCAATGGTTCCACAAGGATTTCCATGATTCTACAAATATTTAAATACCTTCACAAAGATTTCAAAAGATATCACAAAGATTCCAATGATCGCACAAAGATTTAAATAATTTCATGAAGATCTTAGAAACATTTCAAAATATTTCACGAAGATTGCAATGGTTCCACCAGGATTTCCATGATTCCACAAAGATTTGAAATTTCAAAAAGATTTTAGATTTAAGAACATTTCACAAAGATGTCACACGATTTCAATGATTAAACGGAGATTTCAAAAAGATTTAAAAAATTCCCAAATAGTTCACAAAGATTTCAGATTTCAAAAGATTCCAAAAAGGTTAGGTAAGATTTCACAAATATTTCAATGATTTCACAAAGATACCAAAATATTTTGGAAAATGTTAATGATTCCACAAATATTTCAATGCTTTCTCAAAGATTTCAAAATATTTCACAAGGATTTCAATATTTCCACAAAGACTTCAGATTCCAAAACATTTTAAAAAGATTTTACAGGGAATGCAATGCTTCCAAAAAGACTTCACAAAGATTTCAATGCTTTCAGAAAGATGTCAGATTTCAAAAATATTTCAGATTGAAAAACATTTTAAAAAGATTTCACAAATATTTCAGTTATTTCGAAAGAGGCCAAAAAATTTCAAACAATGATTATACGGAGATTTCAGAAAGATTTAAATGATTTCATGAAGCTTTTAGAAGGATCTCAAAGACTTCCACGATTCTACAAATATTTCAATGCTTTCACAAAGATTTCAAAATATTTTAAAAAGATTTCAGAAGATTTCAATGACTACACAGAGATTTCAGAAAGATTTAAATGATTTCATGAAGCTTTTAGAAGGATTTCACCAAGATTTTCCATGATTCTACAAATATTCCAATGCTTTCACAAAGATCTCAAATTTCAAAAAGATTTCACAAATATCCCAATGACTTCACAAAGATGCCAAAAGATTTCAATGATTACACAGAGATTTCACAAAAATTTCAGATTTCACAAATATTTCAATGCTTTCGCAAATATGTCAGATTTCATAAATATTGCAGATTGAAAAACATTTTAAACAGATTTCACAAAATTGCACAAATATTTCAATAATTTCACTAAGATGCCACAAGATTTCAATGATTCCATGAACATTTACAAGTAGTTCAATGACTCCGTAAATATTTCAGATTTCAAAAAATTTTAAAAAGATTTCAGATTGCAAAACATTTCACAAAGAATTCAGAAAATTTCACAAATATTTACAAACATTTAAAAAAAAATTAAATGATTTCATAATATATTTTAAAATATTGCAGACTGCAAAACATTTCAGAAATATTTCAAAAATACTTAAATGATTTCACAAAGATTTCAACAAATCCAAAATAGTTCACAATAATTTCAAAACATTAAAAAAAAAATGTCAATGATTTCAAAAACATTTCAGAGTGTCTAGTGATCAGGCAATTTGCAATTCTCAGGTTTTTCCCCGACGACAGTTTTTCTCCTCGGCCAATTAAAAAATGTCTTTTTGTAATTTGTTCCAAACTGATATATGGAAATGGTAATTTTAACAATATACATAAACAAAATTTATGTCGAAAAGAGAACAATTATTTATTTACATACGCCAAACTTATCTTCAGTCACAGGCTGAAGTGATAAATATTAATCGAAACTGCATTGCCGATCACAAGTATGATAACCTGTTTATCGATGATTGCTCAAGTTCTTTTAATGTTAATTATATGAGAGTTAACATTTTTTATCTTAAACAAGTTGAAAGCTATTGGAATTAACTATAATATTAGCCAAGATAAAGTTATTTTGTCAATTTTTTAAGAAGATATTGCAAAAGTAGTGCAAATTTCAATGTTTTCTTAAAATTAAAATCAAATCTAATGTAATCAACATTTTTTAATGTCCTTTACATCATTTTAAAGGTTAATTTCTATAAAATCACACCAAATTATAACCATTAATATTGTGAATATTTTTGCTTGCATGTTACAACACATATAAAGTTAAAACAAAAATGTTGAAAATTTGTTAATATTGTTTCTGCTGATTTATTAAAAATATATATTCATTTGATTTGAATTATTTTCTTACAGATAAGATGTCTGCATTTTTTCTACTTTTTTTATAGCAACTTTGTAAAATGTTTATTAATATAAATGTCTCAGTAATCGTGACGGTCCCAATAATCTTTTCTAGCATTTTATAGTAGCAAATGAAAATTAAATGTAATTAAATTAGATAAAAAGCAAGAAAATTGGCATCACGATTACTGAGATGTTTACCTTATATTGCATTTGATATATTTTAAGAAATCGTTGAAATTTGACTTAATCCTGGCTTCTTTTTATAGTGAATTTTAATAGCATTCAACCTATTTAAGATAAACAAATTTAACTCTCATATAATTAACATTAAATGATCGAAAAACTGATGTTTTATGTACGATGCGTGAAGCAATCAGATTTTCATCTCTTCAATTCTCGGCTGAACAATAAACTTTATTTGTATTTACATATTTATGGTGCTCGTTTGAAGAGCACTTTGCTTCCTCATTGTGATTAATTAGCAAATACATTTGTTTCCTCATAGAGGAAGTCAAAATAAAAAAAAAATAGCTCAATCAAAACGCCTCGAATCAAGAAGTCTGTTCTATTTCTGCATGAGCTTCGAATTATGTAGATAACAATTTTTCGGTAAAAAAAAGATTTCTTAAACATGACAAATAATCATACGTTCCTTACTCTTCAATAAAATGTATTTATATTATGAGTCAATATTTTCTATTCTTGAAAACGAAGATAAAGTAGCAAAAACTTAGATTTTTCGATAGAAGAAAAAAAGTCATGATCCTAAACAAAATTCCTCAGTTTTTCACCCGGTCAAACAAAATTCCCAAATTCCTTGTCCACTAGACACCCTGGATTTCAAAGAGTTCACAAAGGTTTCAAAAGATTTCAGGAAGACTTATACAATGAACACCAGATTTCAAGAGTGATCAACCCCTTGAATTTATGCTACTTTTCTCGGTTGAAAAATACAAACCTAGGAGTGATATGGAGTGACATAGGTGGATGGAAACAATCCTCGCCTGTTGCCAATTTCTCCATGCCACCAGTGTTGATCATTGCGGTCCGTTACTGTGATTACATCTCCTCGTCTGAATTCAAGCTCTCCTGGCTCTTGTGGTGTAAAATCGTACAGAGCTTGTACAAGGCACTGAAATAATAACTAGATAAATATTTAGATTGCTTTAAAAAGTAATTTTTAAATCCAGCAGCTAATATTTATTTGTGAATGACGAGTGAAATACATATTAGTCAGATCAGTAGATAGAGAGCTTCCCTCCAATGAATCTTTGGACCATTCGTCAGAGATAATTAACGGCTAGTCTACTAATCACGAGGATGGACGTAACACTATCTATTTATCTTTGCCCAGCGATCGAGCACATTGCCGAGGGAATTGTAGCCGCGTGATGCAAGGTCAAGTTGTACTTTAGCAATTATTAAAGAGCTGGGAAGACATCAAGTAAAAACGAACTTGGGTGAAAAGTTAACAAGAACGATTCAGGAATGTTAATTGAAAGCTATCTGTAATTTCCTAATGGAAAATAAATTGTATCTTCAAGTTGAAGACATTAATCTATTAAGTACCGGAAAATTTTATCCCCTGTTTACTTTTGAGTAAAGAAATGCCATCAACCCGAAAAATGAGACTTTTGTCTTTTTTTCGAAGCAATTATTTTTCAATCCAATTAATAAATTTCCCAATGGATATATAACTTGAAAATTAAGTGTAAATCGATTGTAGGAGTTGTGTAACCCTAGAAATTACCTCTTCTGGTACCATATCGCGTAGTTTAACATCCTGAGAACGAGATACGGATGCTGTGCGGTGATACTCCACTAATTCATTCAGGCTATTAAACTTAACCACCCACAGGAAAAATTTACCCTGAGCGTCTCGCAATACTTTAAAATGTTGGACTCCATCTGAACATCTGTGGAATTTGATTGAATTAGTTGATTAGAAAATATATTTTTAGCTTCTTCTATGATTCATGGAGAATTTTGATCAAATAACTCACTTGACAGAGAGAGAAAAATCGCCAGGAGAGCTTTCGCTAATCCTGATGAGAAAGGCGCCTTCGTGTTTGTTCATTAGTAGCCTTTCGGCATCTGCTCTGGTTATTCTACCGTAATACCAGCTGCAAAAAATAAATATGATAAGTTTTCGAACGAGTAATTTCGAAATTTAATTTTTATTGCAATATATTTTATTTAAACTTTGAAACGTACTCGTGATTTTTCATCTCTATGTAATTGCTGGGTATCAGTCCTTCTCTAGAATCCAATTCTGCTCTGTACCAGTTCATATCGTCCTCCATATTCAAAATCTATAAATAAAAGATGGTTTAAATTAAATTTTCTACCATGTTTTCAGTATTTTAATAACATTTAGAACTTAAAACAGTTTCAAATCAATCATTTTCCTATTTTTAATAAGACACATGCAATGCAGGATTTACGTAAATTTTCGAAAGATGATTTATTTGAAAGGATTGACAAAACTAAGAACAAAGTAAAAATAACCGTTTACTTGAGCAGAAAATAGCAACGACATAACTTGAATAGATTTACGTTGGTCAGACACAAATAGACAAGGGACAATTTCCCAGAAACTTTCACTGCTGTTTCTTAAATACTTAATATTTCGATTTCTATTTAAATAAAAGTAGACTCAATGTTCGTAAACGCAAACTGAAATTGCACAGTTTTTAGCGTTGTACTTGTCATCTACAATTATTCAGTTTGAAACGCTTTCTATTTGAATAATTTTAAAACAAATTTGTTATTTTTATATGAAATCAAGAAATTTTTTACGTTATTTTATTCAAGGCTGTACAATTTATAAACACTCAATTTGATACTGAACAATATTTGAATCGATTTAAATTATTCAGTTTTTGAGGCGTTTAATTTGTATTAAGATTACAAAACATGAAAAACTATTCATTGTACATTTATTACATTTTAAAAGCTATTTAATGGAGAATTTTTAATTCATAAAATTTAAATCTAAAAGATTTCACTTTTAAAGTTTCCCAATTTAAAATTATTTATCAAAAAGACTTTACAATATAAAATTGTACAAATTTTGATCGACTAAAATTTAAAATTGTCAAATTTATAAAATTTAAATCGGAAATATTGCAACTGATCAATTTTGGACGATTTTATTTGGAATGCAAAATTTCGAACGCTTCTATGAAAAAAATGTTTAATTTCAAGCACTTTCAAGTTTACATGATTAAAACTTAAAATTGCCCAATTTGTAATGATTAAAGCTATTCCTTCAAATGATCATTCATACTGACATAGTAAATTTTTTTAACCTTTCAATTTGAAATTATCAATTTTTATTTAACAAAGTGCCTAGGCTCACCGAACATATTGGTGCTACGCTCACCGAATTTCGGTGATACGGCCTTTATTTAAGGTATTTGAGTAAGAATAATCCATTCTTAATCTACAATTATTAAATTACGGATTGCTTGTTCCTGAATTTATTAAAATCAAAATTATTAAGTGGAGAATGTTTAAATTATAAAGTTTCAATCTACAAAATTTCAATTTTGAAGTTTTACCTAGAAGCCGAGAATCGGCCTTTGAGGTATTTGAGTAAAAATAATTCATTCTAAATCTACAATTGTTAAATTACAGATTGCTATTTTCTGAATGTATTTAATCAAAATTATGAAGTGTAGAATGTTTAATTTATAAGGTTTCAATGTAAAAATTTTCAATTTAAAATTATTTAGTTAAAAGACTTTACAATATGAAATTGTACAAATTTCGATCTGCTAAAATTGAAAATTATCGAATTTATAAAATTTTCAATATTTCATAAGGCCAATTTTGGACGATTTTATTTGGAATCTACAATTTCGAATGTTTCAAATAAAAAATAATACTTTCAAGGACTTTCAAGTTTACACGACTACAAATTTAAATGGCCAAATTCTAATGACTGAATCTGAAATTATCCCTTTCATGATCATTTATACTTTGACATAGTACAATTTTGAACCTTTCAATTTGAAATAATTGAATTTAATTTCGGTGAACCTAGACTTGGCCTTTATTAAGGTATTTGAATAAGAATGATTCATTCTGAACCTACAATTGTTAAATTACAGATTGTTTTTTTCTGAATTTATTTAAATCAAAATTGTTATCTTTCAAAATCCCACGATGTGAAAGCTTCATTCCAGAATTATTGTTCAGCTGAAAGTAATTAATACCATTAAGATTAAGGCATGAATTTGAAATATTTCATAAACATTTTCAATTTAAAATTATACTCTTTCCTAACTATTCAATTTGGAACAGAAGTAAATACGTATAGGTACGAAATAAGTTTCAGAAATGATTCCATAAAAGGTAATTAATTCGATTTCTCTAATCAGCATTTATTTTTCATAAACAAAAAACTAATTTCAATCAATTATTTATTGAAGTACAAGTATAGACTGCAGAGAAGCCAAAATACACTGCAATGTCGACGAACTTCTAGTTGGCTATGCATTCTTTTTGTTGTTTGTGCAACATCGGAAGCAATGAACGAGCCAACTCAGAACAAATGGAATTTCGACGAGTGATAATGAAGTAAATTATGAATTATAAGCGTGGAAAATCCAAGCTTTTTCGACCTTGACAATTAAGGCTGCAAAGCACTTGCCAAGTAAAAATACATCATTGTCTTTTTTCCGGACTTATAAACGATGAATACCAATTAATTGCTTTAAAATTGCAATCGCGTTTCTAGAAATTGTCTGTTTTTATCGAGTGTACTTCCCATGTCTAAAAATAACTCCAGGAAAAGAGAAATGTTAATATATTCTTTATTTTTCAAGAATTTTTTTTCTTCGATCAAATTTAAAAAAACATAATTCTTGAATTATATTTGAAAAGCCTTATAAATCTTTAATTAAACGGGAAAGTTAGAATTCATATGCTAAATTTTGAAAATTTAAATCGACGATTATATTTGAAAGTTTTTATTCTTCGATTAAATGTGAAAGTATTCTTTCCTGAATTAAATTAAACTTATGAAGTCTTAATTACAAAATTTATCGTATGAATGATTCAACCTGAAATTATTCCATTCATGATATTTTTTAGTTTATAATTGATTAGGCATATGATTTTTTAATTTAATTCCTCAATTTCTTAACGCTTCATTTAACGATTTCTTGCTTGGTCAGGATTTTGTAAGTAATTTGTCAGGCTAGAATTTACTGTTGACAATAAACACTCCCTGTTTCACTTTGAAAGCCGATATTACAAATATTTGGATCTCAAATATCATGTTTTAAAAATTTGCGGGATTAACCGCACACAATTTAAAAAACAGGCCTGGGAAAAAGTAAAACAGAAAATGGGAAAATGAGCAAATTAAAAAATTCGTATTACCTAATTTTATGAAATTATAAAAACTAAGTAAATAAGTTACATATGTATTCCAAGCTGTGAGACACAAATCAACTCAAATGGAGGGCCTGAAAATCGATTTCCTCCACGTTAAAAGTTTCAAATATAAAATTTTTATATGAGTTACTCCCAAATACTATTAAAATCTCAAATGAAACCAGTCAAGCAACAAGAAAATAAAACTGGAAATACCAAGACCTAAAAAAAATCCTACATGTTGCACAAACTTGACCCAGTCTTGCAACTGGTAAAACTTTTTCCTGGAAACGAAATCAAGTGTCTGAATCATCATTACAGATTCAAAGAAAATGAGCCAACTGTTAAAATTACTAACTATATCACAATAGAAATAGGATCACCTCACACCTGAACAAATTCAAATAAAGAAACAGGTGTTTCTAAAGCTAGTATCTACAAAAAAAGAGACACTGGACCTCTTATAACTAGAATTGAAAAATCCCCTATTTCAGTAATCCCACAAATAAATGCCCCAGAATATAATTTTTCAAAAACACGAGCCACGCACTGGAATTTTACAGGAGGCTTAGTAGAAAGTTCGGGACCTGACCAGGGCGACGAACTCTCAAAAAAAAACAAGCTTCTCGATTGGATTGGGGGCATCGATTCAACTTAGGATTCGCCACCTAGGAGTCAAAAGTTCATTCTTGTTTTGAGCAAACTTGGAAATAAGTTTTGTAAAAGTACCTTGAGAACTTGACTCCTACGAAAACTGAGTTCGTCCTCAGCCGTCGCTGTGAAGTCGTGCTTCGCTACCGCCTCCATTCTTCTTCCCCGAGAATGAGAGAAAGAGGGAGTGAGAGTCCAAGGGGATCAGGAAACCGATTGATCACAAAGTGTCACAGACGCCACACCATAGCACTTTTTTCCACCGAACGAAAGTCCGGGCACTTCCGGTTCGAGTTTTCTCGGCACTTTTCACACTTTTTGCAAGAGTCCTCCCGACCGAGTCTCCAGAAAGGAGATGAATGGAGAGCGAGACTGCGAGAGAGACGGAGAGAGATAGATGGTGGGAGAAAGAGTGAGAAAGGGAGACACGTAGCTATAGCCAAGGAACAACTGGATTTTCCCAGCAGTCTTTTTTTTCCGGCAGACACTTTTATTCTATTAGATTTAGACTGCTGAACTGGGAGTTTCACTCGCGCATTTTAGAGAAGAATTGTTAATGCTTGTTTTAGAATTCGAGACGTCCTCGAGCTGTCAAAACTCCAGAGTGATCACTCACGCACTCTCACGGGTGCCCATCGCTTGTCTTATCAGAGTATCAGACATTACACTCCGCGATTCTTACTGGTGCTCGGTTTTGGCAGTGCGCAGTTAGTTTCGCGCAGATCAGAACGCAGTGCATTCTGGGAGGCAGGGCCGGCCGCACAGTGGCCCAAAAAAGTGTCTATGGACAAATCAATTTTTGCCATACATCATATTCATCGATTTGGATTTTATTTCCTATCAAATAAAATGGTTTTACAATATATATAGATAATATCGGACACATTGTTGTCGAAAACCTGATTGGTTGCGACACTGCGTGAAGATGACTTTTAGTGGCTGTTTTCAGTTTGTTTAGGGGAGACCGGGGCGAGATGAGCATAGTAATGATTTTCAGTAAAATATTTGCAATCTATAGTATTTTTTTAAAATCTAAGTAGTTCTTCACATTATTTGAACCTTCAGGTATCAATTTTATGAAGGACGAAGTGTTTTAAGAATATGAATTGCTTTAAAAATATGTAAATTATAAACTGTGCATATGTCTCATCTCGCCCCAGCTCTGGGGCGAGACGAGACACATATTGGGGCGAGACGAGACACGCTAACTATTAATTATTTTCTGTTAATAGAAGTTTATTTTTTTGTGATTTTGTAGGTATCATTTAGTCGTATTACTCAGGGGAACGGGTTTGTAAATATTTGAAAGTATAGATGCAATTAATGATCAGTTTAATACAATTCTTTTATGTATTTTTAAACAAAATAGGAATTGTAACCTCCTAACATTTTTAACCTCTAACAGTCTAATCACAGTCCTAAAGATTTAAACTTTTTTTTAAGTTTGAACACAAGAATTTTAATTAAATTTTTGAACACAAAATAATAATGCTGAAAAAGCAATTACAAAAACATCTAAAATTTATTAAAGTAATTAACCTTAACATCGTATAATAACAAAGACTTATGATATAATAGATAGACCTGATTTCATCAATTATATATACACATACTTCTATCAATCACCTTTTTTGCAAGAAATTTCCACCGAAACATCTTTTTGCAAACATTTTTCAACTTTACGAGCTAAAGTTGCTCTTGGAGCTTCGTGAGCAATTGCAGTTGCTCTAACACTCAAATTCTTTTGCATCACAGATTTTACAGCCGCAACCATAGACTCTTCTGACCATGACAGGTGTTGAAATTTTAATCGTTTTTATTTTTAATTTATTTTATTTATTCAGTCTATTCTTTTATTTCTAGATATTCAATATCATTATTTTTGTTATACCTGAAAAGAACAGTAATGAAAACCACATATTTTCAGAGAAAATTCAGTGTCTCATTTGACCCCGTATGCTCATCTCGCCCCGGTCTCCCCTATCTATTAATATAGTAGATTACAAGTTTTCTGCACCATCAATATTCAATTTTGTAAATAAAAATTTCTAAATAAGTCATTTTATCTCCTCATTACATTTATTTGGAAATGTTTCTAAACATTATTAATAAAAGAGAAAATTTCAATTGTAAATGATTTTTTGATATTGGTAAATAATTCTGTTCTTAACGTTTTGCTACCACACTATAAAACACTTATTTCGAAGAATTAAAAAAATAGAAGTTTTTTAATAATTTTGA
>CAKNYM010053182.1:97277-109314 GCA_932195095.1 Andricus curvator | reverse complement strand
TGATATTGGGAAATAATTCTGTTCTTAACGTTTTGCTACCACACTATGAAAAACTTATTTTGAAGAATTAAAAAAATAGAAGTTTTTTAATAATTTTGAAATATTTGAGGACATTAGATTTTATATGGATTTTGGAAAAATTTTAAATGGTTTAGGTTTTATTTAAAAAGATTAATTTGAGGTTTTCAAAATTTTTAAATGTGTAAAAAGAATTTGGAATATTTTAAGACAATTTTGTTGAATTTTAAAGACTTTTTCCAATTTTTTAGGAAAACTGAATATTTAAGGTTTTAAAAGGAAAAAAAATCTTAAGATTCCTGGGAAAATTTCAAATGATTTTTTATTTTGAAAAGTTAATTTTTTGCGAAATTTGGAAAAGATTTCAAAACATTTAAATGTTTCTCAACATTATTGATAAAAGAGAAAATTTCCATTGTAAATGATTTTTTGATATTGGGAAATAATTCTGTTCTTTACATTTTGCTACCACACTATAATTCTTAAACTTTTTCACACTTTCAAAAAGATGAGAAAAATTAATTAAATTACAGGCAAAATCTTATTTTGAAGAATAACAAAAAATTATAAGTTTTTAAATAATTTTGAACGATTTGAGATTATATTTTTTAAGATTTTTGGGAAAATTTAAATGGTTTAGGTTTCATTTAAAAAGATTAATTTTAAGTTTTTGAACATTTCAAAATGTGCCAAAAAAATCTGGGAGATTTTAACACAATTTTGTTGAATTTTATAGAATTCCCAAATTTTTTAGAAAACTGAATTTTGAAGATTTTAAGAGAAGAAAAATAAATACTTAAGATTTCTGGAAAAATTTCAAATGATTTTTTATTTTGTAAAGTTAAGGTTATGCGAAAATTCGACAAGATTTCAAAACATTTTAATGTTTCTAAACATTATTGATAAAAGAGGAAATTTCACTTGTCAATGATTTCTTAATATTGGGAAATATAATTCTATTATATATATATAGAAATATAGTTCTTAACATTTTGCCACAATGTAATTTGTAAACTCTTTCACATTTTCAAAGAGATAAGAAAAATTATATTATGGGCAAAATCTTGTTTTGAAGAATTCAAACAAAACAAAATGTAGAAGCTTTTTAATAATTTTGAGGTTTGAGGAATTTAATTTTTGTTGCTGTTGTCAAAATTTGAAATCGTTTAGGTTTTATTTAATAAGATTAATTTTAAGTTTTGAAGATTTCATAATGTGTCGAAAAGAATCTGGAAGATCTTCACACAATTTTTTCGAATTTAAATTTTTTAGGAAAACTGAATTTTGAAGGGTTTTAGGAGAATAAAAAAATTCTTAAGATTCCTGGGGAAATTTCAAATGATTTTTTCTCTTGAAAACTTATTTTTTAAAGAAAATTGGAAAATATTTCAAAACATTTCAAATGATTTCAAAACATTTCAAATGATTTCTTAAAATTTTTAAACAGAATCTAGAACATTTTAAAGCAAAATTTTTCAAAATTATCAATTTTGCAAGATTGCAAAATTTTATAAATAATTCAAGTAAGTTTAAGAGATATTTAGCAGTTTTTAGAAGATTTAAAAATAATCATAAACTTCACAAAATTTTAAAAATGTAGATTTTTGAAAATTTTGTAAAAAATTTAGAAGCTTTTTAAGTATTTGGAAATATTTCAAGAGAATGAAAAAAATTTCATTAGATTCCTAAGAAAATTGAAAATGATTTTTTATTTTGAAAAAGTAATTTTAAGAGAATATTTAGAAAGATTTCGAAACATAGAAAAAAATTCTAAAAGTATCAAAGAATAATATGAAAGATTTTAAGACAATTTTGATTTGTGATTTCTTTTCGAGCTCTGATTCTGGTGCATAAAATTATTCATAAGCAGATTTCATTTCCATCTTGAATTAATTCTTTTCATTTTTCAGGATTTTTAAAAAATTTACAAAAAGATCGAATCATTTTAAAATATATTTAGAAGGTTTAGAAGTTCTAAAAAGATTCCAAAAGGATTTTTCTTAAGATTCGTTGGCAAATTTAAAATGTTTATTTATTTTTAAAAATGAATTTTAAGAGAAAATTGAATAAACTTTCAAAACCTTTTAAAAGATATCCTAAAATTTTGAAGTAAATTGTAGAACATTTCAAAGACAAATGTTTGAAATTGGCAAGATTACAAAATTTAAAAAAAATCAACTGAATTCAAGAGACATCTAGAAGATTCCAAAAGATTAAAAAATTATTTTAAATTTGACACAGTTTAAAAAAATGTTAAAAAAATGTAGATTCTTTAAGATATGGCAATCAAAAACTTTAGAAGCTTTTAAAGAATTCTAAAAGGTTTCAAGAGAATAAACAAATTTCTTAAATTTTCTTGAAAAATTTGAAATTATTTTTTGTTTTGAAAAATTAAGTTTCAAAGAAAATTTCAAAACATTTCAAAAGGTTTCTAAAAATGTGGAAGTTATTAAGGCAATTTTTGAAATTTTGAATGATTTTTTTTTTAATTTTAAGAAAAATTCATATCAGTTTAAAAGATATTTAGGACACTAAGAGGTTTTTAAGCGATTGAAAATATTTTAAAACTTGAAAAGATTTCCGAAAATTAATAAAATACATATTTTTAAATTTTTTCCAAACTTCTTAAACTTTAAATGTAAAATCCTTTAAAATTGTCGACACAACTGGAATCTTAAAAAAAAAATGTTTTTCAGTTTTCTTCAAAATCGTGGGAAAATTATATAATTTTAAGAAAAAACTGATAATACTTATTTCCTTGTCTTTAGATTTCAGAATCTAATTTTTTAGCTTAAATATTTTCCAAAACTATCTAGAAATAATTTTTAGTGAGTGAGCATAATTTAAAAAAAATGTGTTATGGTATAAACAAATTAATGAACAAAGGTTATTTTTTCGGATTGGAAATTTTTGGCTTACTCAAATCTAGAGGTTTGGTATAAAACGTGAGAGAAATTAATGTTTCATTCTGATTAATTGAAAAACATATGCTGTTTGGCAATATTGTTTACACAAATTTTATAAACAAATTCACAGTTTGAATATATTTTAACGAATAGGCTCAATTTTTGTTTACGGAATCGACTAATAATGTCTTTCCGATGACTGCTATGATAATTTCAAAGTTGACAACAATTCTTAATTATTCAAAAAATAGTTATGAACCATAAAAGTATCATAGGAAAGAGTCATCGCATAAACATTATTAGTCGATTTTGCAAACACTCAAATTGAGCGTATTTGTTAGAAAATAGCCAATCCCTGCATTCGTTTATGAATATTGTTGGAGTATTATTGTCAATTTGGAAAATATTATAGCGAAAAGTCATCGCAAACACATTCTCACTTGATTCCGTGAAAAAATTGAACCTATTCGTTGAAAACTAGCCAAACTCTGATTTTGTTTATGAAAATTGTTTAAATCATTAGGAATTCTTATAAATTTGCAAAGCATCGTAGGGAAGAGTTATTAAAAAGACATTCTTAGTTGATTCCGCAAAAAAGAGAATATTCGTTTAAAAAAGCCAAACTCTGAATTTGTTTATGAAAATTATTTAAATAATATATAATTCTGGTGAATGTGCAAATTATAATAGCAAAGAGTCATCAGAAAGACATTCTTACTTGATCCCGTGAAAAAATTAAATTTATTCTTTGATAAATAGCCAAACTCGTAATTTTTTTATGAAAATTGTTTAAATCATTAGTAATAATTCTTGTAAATTTTCAAAGTATAATATGAAAGAGTTATCGAAAAACATTCTTAATTAATTCCGTAAAAAAGAGCCTATTCGTAAAAAAAGCCAAACTCTGAATTTTTTATGGAAATTATTTAAATACGGAATAAATTAAAGGTTTATGAGAATTGAAAAACTTTCAAACGATTTTAAAGATTTTAAGTTATTTAACAAAATTGCGATAATTTCGAGGGATATCAAACAACAATTTTAAGCATTTCCAGCCAATTTGGCAGAATTTTGAAAGATTTCATAGAACTTCAAAAAATTTCATTAGTTTTAAGGGATTTTATAGGACCACCAAGTATTTTAAAAAATTTAGGAGATTAGGCAAATTTCAAGAGATCTCAACAGATTTCAAAGGTTTTAATAAATTTAAAAATATTTCCAAATGTATCAAGGGATTTCAAGAGATTCCAACAAATTTTCTTGGATTTCAATTAATTGTTTTAAAGCGATTCTGAAGACACCAATGGAATTTACATAGATTATGAGTGGTCTAAAATAAATCGTTCCTTTGCAATATGCAGTATATTTTTAAGTCTCATATATGCAAGCATTTGCAATATTATGCAATCGTGCAATCTTGCAATTCAGTGTACACCAACAATACAAGTAATTAACCACTCGATAAATTGTTATAATTTATAAATTTTCTATAGTTCCAATTTGAATCTTTCCAGGGTACACTGCACACTGCACAATCTTTCTCATATTCCTCTGCGTTTCCCATTTTTGAAATTTCCCTTTTTTCCCCTATTCTCGAAAAACTTCTTCTTTTCTCTTTAAATATACGATATATTTGAAAATACAATTTTTCGTTCTACATCTACAAAATGATTATATTTCAAACTAGAATATGCTACTGCGAATAGTGAAAGCTTCTTTTTAACTTATAGAATAATCTGTTATAATTAATGTTACTTTTTTCAATTGGACTAATTTTAAACTAAACTATTTGACATTTAAATTAAACTTTAAAGGTGAAATATTTTTTCCTTCAATCTATACAATTTAAATATTTTTGAAATCAACTATAATAAAGTACGTTGGTCTGTCCGTCCACATTGAAAATACTTTAGTTTGAAAATAACGATTGTTCAATTAGACCAAAATTCAAACAAAACTTACAAGAATTTCAACTGATCTCAAGGATATTTTTTGATTGAACACAAATTTAATAAGTTCTAGAATTTAAACAATAATTTTCAAAAACTACCAAAAACCAGCTTTAGACAGTTCGGAAAATTTAAGTGCAGTTTTTAGTATATGTTAATTTAAAACAATATATACATTCCATATAATATTAAATTAATGTAAAGGTTGATCAAAATTTAAACAAACCTCATCCTCTTACTAATAAAATTAAAAAAGTGGTATTTTCTTGTTTTAAAGTTAAAACTATTTTTTATTTAAAATTGTTTTATGTCTCATGGTTTAATTTTAAAATGTTCATAGTTAAGTCTTGTAGTTCTACTTCGTATATTTAAAATTTTGTTAATAGATACTGTTTTCAGTGCTTAGACAATTTCAAATAAGAAGCGTTTGAACTTAAAGAATTTTGATTTTGTAATGCTAGAAAAATTTTTGCCGGTTTAAATTCAACAATAAAATTTCTGAATTATCAATTGTACATTTTTAAAATATTAGCAGTTTAAATTTTGACGCGTTTTCTTATATAATATTAATGAATAATTTTAATTTAATTTATAGTCAAGGAATTTCTAATGATTTCGGCTTATTTTAATGACTTTTTATGATTTCAATGGATTTTAACGTATTTCTAGAGAACTTGAGGAAATAATTTAGATTTTATTTCAAGGGATTTCTACGGATTTCAACAGTTTCAAGGGACATGAATAAGGAATTTGACAAATTTCTAACGATTTTAAAGATTTTAAGTTATTTTAAAAGATTCCAAAGAATTTCAAGAGATTTCATTAAAAGGATGTGTAGAACTCCTAACATTTAAAAATGTATCATTATGCATTTTTAAATAGTTTGTTTTTTAATATTGTAAAATAGAACCTCAGAGAATTATTGATGAATTATTAATGAAGGAATTTTTAGGAGAGGAAATTAAGGGTTGCAGTACAAATCTAGATAACCAGAATTTTTACGGCAAATGGTCCTTTTGCATAAAAAATTCTTTAAAAATCTGCCCGCATTTGTCCACATTTGTGCACATACCTTTTAGAATTAAAGGTCAAGCATCGACAATTGTAATTTGGTGATTGTGAATTCTCTTTTGTTAAAGCTCATTCGGCTTGTATTATACATTAAGTTCAACTTTATTATATCAAATGAATATTATATTTATTTCAGTATACCTTGGTCTGGGACTGCTTATTCAGATATTGCGAAATAATGTACAGATTTTATTTTTCATGATTACTTTAATATTTTTTCCTTATTTTGCATTAATTATTATTCTCAGCTACCCTGAAAAATGTATCATTTCAATAAATTTAAAAACGTGGACATCCTATTAAAAAAAAAACAATTATGTTAATTAACATTTTATTGCACTTTGAGTCGTTTTTCCAAAAACTTAATTTGTTTATTTTCAATTTTACCTTTTACGATTTAAACAAAAAATACGCATCCTGTCGAAATATTATAAATAGTAAATTTGTAGATCTTTTTTGAGTGAACAACTTTTGTTTATTAATTTTCTTCGTACCTTGCATTGGTTTTCAAAACATTTATTTTTTCATTGATAATGTTATTTCTTACGATTAAAACAAAAACTACGCATCCTATCAAAAAAATATTTATAACAAATTTGTAGCTCTTTTTCGGTTGAGCAACTTTTGTCTATTAATTTTTTCATAGTTTGTGTCGTTTGTCAAAAAATAAAATTTTTTCCAATTGTAGGTTCCTGCCACTTTGAGATTGTGAACTTCCATATTCTATTTCTCGGAACTGGATAACTTTTTTTAATCATACTTTTTTCACCTCAATTAAGAAATACTTTAGCTCGAGAGAAACTTTTTTTTACATTCTCATCCTATTGAGAAGGTATTGTTTTTATGTAAAATTTAACTTCGTCAGTTTTCATCAAATCTCCACGTTTTAAGACCCTCTGAGTCAGAAAAAACGATTTATACGAAGGTGTCTGTATGGCTATCTGTCTGTATCCTGTAGGCACGATAACTTTCGGAAGAATGATCAGATTAGATTGAGCTTTGGCACACGTTTTTAAGGCATGAAAAGAAAAGACGAGTTCGTTAACCAGCCATATTTGACCAACGGTTCTAATTTTATACAGCGACCAACAAATCGATTACTAATCATTTTTTGATAGGACGCGTAGTTTTTGTTTTAATCATAAAAAGCATTTACAAAAATTAAAATTTTTGGATAAACAACACAAGATTCGAAAAAAATGAATGGACAGAAGCTGTTTAACAAAAAAAGATGGACACATTTTTTATACACTATTTTTTTATAGGACGTGTAGTTTTTATTTTAGTCGTAAAAAATAACATTCAAAAAAATTAAAATTTTTGGTAAAAAGACACAAGATACGAAAAAAATAAATACACAAAAGTTGTTCACCAAAACCAGATTGACAAATCTGTTATGAATTATCTTCTGTTAGGACGCGTAGTTTTTATTTTAATCGTAAAAAATAACATTAAAATTAAAAATAATGTTTTCAGAAAAACGACACAAGCTACAATAAAATGTTAATTAAAAAAGGATTCTTCTTCGATCTCTCTAGTAGCTTAGTAGTAGAGCACCTGACCTTCAATCAGTTGACCTGGCGCTCGAATCCCAGCGGAGCGAAATGAAATCATTTTTCTGAATAAATTTAATTTTTAAAATTAACAAAATTGTTCGCCTAAATTATATCTACGAATTTGCTTTGAAAATGTTTGTATGGGAGGTTTATGAATTGTAATAATAATTATACATTTACGGTAATGATATATTTTTCAGGATAGCTGCGAATAAAGATTAATGCCAATTAAGGAACAAATATTAAAGAATAATAAAAAAATTGTATATATATATATATATATATACTATAATTGAGCGCGAAATACGAGATGCGTTATGAGAATGTGTTCATTAAAGCCGAAGGAGCTTTAACAAAGGAGAATTCACAATCATCAAATTACAATTATATGGGGGAAGTACAAATACCGAGCGGGTAGCGCGAAACAGGCAGCTTCTTTTATCTTTAAATAGTGATTTCGACTTTAAAGAATGTTATATCGCTCCCCTGAAAAATTCCGACTTTGTTAGTTATCTAGTTACGCGCACTTCAACCCGTCAAATATTCTTAATTATGAGAATGATTTAATTTCAAAACATACAAAAAATGTTTATTTAACTAAGTATATCCAATTTTTTTTAAATTATTTAATGACAGAAATTATTAAAAAAGCATTTACATTATTTAAAAAATATACAATTACTGATAAAGAAATTGTTTCTTCTTTTCTAATTGTAAAAAATTATTTAATCTATCTCCTATTTTTCGCCTTTTTCATGAAAAATTACCCTATTTCCACTTTTTTAAGCTCTTTTTGCGCTGTGATCCCTCTGTATAACTTTGAACCTTTAAATTTAAATTCGAATTGCGCTCCTGAAATGTGGAATCGCGAGTTCCACGATCATAAAATTTATTCAGTTTCGATTGAATGTGGCATAAATATAAAATAAATAAGAATGACTGATAATTTTCTTCGAATTCTCCCATTTTTTTTATTGAGATTTTGTTTATAATGCAGAAATACAAGGTACTGAGGGACTACTTTCTTGTGGCGGAGTGTTACGCACCCGCCAAGTGAATGCGTCGGTCGAGTTTGTTAAGTTCGCGAATATAAAGCGTAGATTAGAGCTTGAGATAATTTTTGGTCGGGACCGGTCTATAAAGGAAGTTTTTCGCACAAAAATTCTAGTGATATGCTATCAAAGCAAAGTTGGAGGCTCTTTCTGAGTGGTTCAATGCCGAGGAAAATCGTGAGATCCCCCACCAGTTTTGATTTGATGTGGCGCGTAACTTTTGTAAGTTCGAGTTTTGTTGACATGTTTTTTCACAATTTAGTAAATTAGCAAGAAACCCTGTGTGTTTATAATGATTTTTTTAGAAGTTTGTATATTTTTGGAGCCTGCCCGGTAGTTTATTGAGTTGACGTCGGATTTTGTCAGAGGCGAGGATTGAAAAATGATTTTTTAGAAAAGTGAGGTTATGTGCTTTGTATTTTCAACTTTAAGGCTTCGAAATGGAGCAATTATGATCAAAAAGACTATAATTAAATAGGTTTATGGACTGTATAGTAAATTACCATACTCATTAATTTGTTTGTTTACATTTTTTTTATTATACAGCACTGGAATCTGGATGTTAAAATTATTTAAAAAGTGTAAAATTACAAAATAAACGGTCTAGGTAATCTAAGTTTTTATTAGAATTTGTCAAAAGTCTGTAAATGACTTATTGGCTCAATCTTAGATTAGATAATTTTTTATTTCTACACATGCTCTACTTTTTTCTAATTTTAATTAATTACAAAGTTCTCTTTTTAAATTAATTGCTAATCTAATCTAATCAGATAAATTAAAAATAAAAGTGTATTATGCATCATTTAATCGAAGTATTAAATATTATGGGTATAGCGAACTTTTATTTTTGGAAGCCTTTGGTAGGGTAGTATGGGGCGAGATGAACAGTTGTCTTTTTCACGTCAGTATTTACAATAAAAAAATACGCATCCTATGAAAAAAATATTCGCAATAAAAACTTTTTATTTTCTAGGGGGAAAAGCGATTTTGAAAAAATTTACCCCACACCAACCCCCCAGGAGGGGGTGGGGAATCGAACAATCGAAAAAAACAAATCGCGAATCGAAAAAAATTTTTCGAATAAAACTTACGTATTTCATAAAGGAGAATCTGAATCTGTGATAAAAAATTGGGGTTCCCATTTGAAATTACAAAGTTACCCCCACTCCTGCCTCCTGGGGGGGGGGGCAATTCCACTAATATTTAAAAAGAAATTAAAATTTTGCAGTGTTTCTTAAAAATTTCAAATGTAAAATGTCAGTTCCATTCTCTAAGCACAAATTATTCTAAATAAACAAAACCATTTAATATAATTTTTTAAACTTTACTCTCAAAATACAAAATTTTCTAGCAAATTAAAGACGCATTTGGGTTTTGTTGAAAATTCATTTTTTCCTTTTGAAAATTCATCTTTTTTGGTAGAAATTGCATCTTTTTGGGTTACAAATCACAACTTTTTGGTTGAAAATTTATCCTTTTGTGTGTTTTTTATTTAAAAATTAAAATCTTTTTTAGTTGAAATATCAATTATTACATTTTTTTGTTGAAAATTCATTTCTTTGGTTGAAAATTGAACTATTTTGTTAAAATTTATTTAATTGGTTGAACATTTTTTTACTGATAATTTAACTATTCTATTTGACGTTTAAAATTTATCCGTTTTAGGTAAAAATTCAATTATTTTGTTGAAAATTCGTCTTTTTGGTAGAAAAGAAATCTCATTTGTTGAAACATAATCTTTTTTGTTAAAAATTAATTTCTTTGGTTCAAAATGGCACTGTTTTGTTGAAAATACGTTTTTTTTTGCTGTTGAAAATTTATCCTTTTTAGTTGAAAATTCATGTATTCTATTGAAAATTGGTCTTCTTTGGTAGAAAAATAATCGTTTGTGTTGAAAATTGAACTATTTGGTTAAAAATGAATTTTTTCGGTTGAAGGTATATCATTTTAGTTAAAATGTTATTTCTTCAGCGGAAAATTTTACTACTATATTTTTTGTGGAAAATTGCTCTTTTTTGATAGTAATTTAATCTTCTTGGTTGAAAATTCATTTGTTCGGTTGAAAATTTAACTATTTCATTGAAAATTTAATTTATTTGATTGAAAATTCATTTTTTACTCAAAGTGTAACTGTTCTATTTTTTGTTAAAAATACATTTCTTTGTTTGAATATTCATTTATTTTTCTGACTAGAAATTTGAGTATTTTATTTTTGTTTGAAAAAATCATGTCTTTTGTTAAAAATGTGTCTTGTTTGGTAGAAAATTCATCTTTTAGATTGAAAATTCCACTATTTGGTTAAAAAAAATTTGTTGCCCGATATTCATCATTTTAGTTAATAATAATGTATTATAAATAATATAATATGTAAATAATATAATTAATTTTTTGAAGTGAAAATGTATCTATTTTATTTTTGCTTAGAAATTTATATAAATAAATATAGTATGTTTTTATAAATTTATATAGTTAGAAATGTAACTATTTTTTTGATAATTGCTTTTTTCATAGTTGAAAATTAATTGTTAAAACTGAAAATTTAGATGTCCCATTTTTGTTCAAAATTTATCTTTTTGAGTTGAAAACTCAACTGTTTGGTTGAAAATGAATATCTTTTATGTATACCACTAAAAGTGTTTTTGAAATAAATTTATAAACAAACATTTTTGTGTACGTAGTGGCTAGCCTGCCGGCGCCGGCAACGCACAAACTTGCCGGTGCCGGCAAGGTTGCTAGTTGCCGGCTGTTTTTTCCCTCCCGGGTGTGAAGTTCCAAAAAGCGTGTAGCGATGTATTTTTATGCATTGATTACAAATATAGCTATCAAAATTGCAAAACAAATTTCAAGATGAAAACTTAACAAACCCACTTTTTTAATAAGAAAAATGTTATGTTTACAACATTTTTTAAAACCTCGTACACTGATGTATTTCGATGCGCTGATTACGAGCATGGACATGAAAATACCTGCAAGTATAATTTTCAATGTGAAAACTTGAAAAAATTACGTTTTTTTTTTTTTTGTGAAGTGTAAACACTATCGGTACCGGTAAAAAGCATATTTAAAGCATGCGGAAGGGACTGTCACGCATTTTAGAGTAAGACCATGTAATTTAAAAGTTATTTTGTTAGTTTTTGGCTTTTGACGCTTTGGATGGAACGTTCCATGTATATATCACACTTTATCGTCGATTTGCGACTCAAGAATTACGATTACGACCCGTGGAGGCGGAAGGCACCCCTGTGACTGGTCACAGAAATAGGGTTTGTCAAACTTCTACCCCTTTCCAATGTCTCGTGGGGACAGGAAGGCACCCATTTGACTGGTCACAAAAATAATGTTGGTCTAACGCCTACCCCTTTCCAACGTCTCGTAGGGGTGGGAAGGCAGCCATTTGACTGGTCACAAAAATAATGTTGCTCAAACCCCTACCCCTTTCCAACGTCTCGTGGGGTAGGGAAGGCACCCATTTGACTGGTCACAAT
>CAKNYM010053182.1:57569-74486 GCA_932195095.1 Andricus curvator | reverse complement strand
AAAGTCTTAAACAAAAAAGAGATGACTTCTCAAAAATATTTGAACTTTTGTACAAATGTTTGCATTTTCATTTAAAATTTCGTCTTTTTGGAAAAAAAAAAAAAAATTTTCGATTAAAAATTTGACCATTTGGTTGAAAATTCATCTTTGTAGACTGAAAATTCAATCATTTGTTCAAAAGTTCAACTATTTTTGTGAAGTCATCTCTTTTTTGTTTAAGACTTTAAGGTACAACTATTTAGGTGTATTAAATGCAACCTGTTTGGTTTCAAATGATTTTTTGTGTGAAAATATAGCTATTTAGTTCAAAATTCATCTTTCTTGATTGAAAATGAAGTTTTTTGTTGAAAATTCATCTTGTCGATTTCAAGCGTCAACTGTTAAGCATTCGACTTTTTAGCTTAAAAATTCAACTATTTGGCTGAAAATTCTTCTTTGTAAATAGCAAATTCGAGTATTTTGTTAAAAATTCAACTATTTTGCTGAGAATTTCATTATTTTGTTGAAAATTCAAGTAGTTTGTTAAAAAGTCTTGTTTTTTGGTAGAAAATCCAACTGTTTTGTTGAACATTCGTCTATTTGGACAGAAAATGTGTCCTTTTGGAATGAAAACTCATCTTTTTTGTTGAAAATTCAACTGTCTTCTAAAAAGTCCAGTTATTTGGTTAAAAATGCAACTTCTTTTGGTTGAATCTTTTCATCATAATTTTTTTCGTTTGAAAATTCATCCTTTTGGATTGAAAATTCATCTTTTATGGTGTAAAATTAATTTTTTTTTATTAAAATAAATCAATTTCAAATTTGTAAATTTGAATCTGCAATTGTGTTATTCCGCTTATAATAGATTCTATGTTAAAAATGTTGCAAGATTAAAATGCTGGCCTTTGAATATTAATGGTCAGGGAAAACCCAAGGGAAAGTGAGGGAATTTTGAAAACGAAGTTTTTGGGCCACCCTGGTTCAATGACAAGCAAGGATATTACTTTCCTAACTACTACATGGATCTGTCTACATTTTATAATGTACTGACTTTGGAACTCGGCAGGATTTACATTGTGTAACGGCATTCATTACCCGTTTGGAAACTTCAATCGATTGTTGGAGCGATTAGGCACAGTCAAGGCTGAAGAATAAACGATTTCAAAGTCAATCTGTTCTCCAGCAGGAGAAAGATCTTGACTAATAATATTTCATTCTGATGGCTCAATTTTCGTAATTTGAATTTCGCATGGCTTGCTATTTTGAATTTGATTACAAAATGGTTAAATTTCACTACAAATGCTAAATTATACTATAGGGTGGAAACTGACCGGGAAGACCGAGGGAAAAACGGGAAATTAGCCTGGAATTGTGAACCACGAGAAATAGCCTGGAATTTTTTTGAAAAGCGAGAGTTTTTTAGATTCTGTTTTCTTTTGCAATAAATATCTTTCGTTTCGTTCAAAAATAAATGTTCCTTTTATACTATGATGATTGATTGATGTATGATTTTCCATAGAAGATCCGAAATCTATATTTTAGATCCTGGATCAGAAAAACGCTTTTCCCATTTTTTAAAGATTTCGTAATTTTCCCCCTGTTTTAAGAAAACTTCCCTTTTTCTCGTTTTTTTCGCTTAAATGAAAACTGAATTAATAGAACCCAATAAGAAAATCCAACAATTTTAGGTTGAAAGATAATTCTTTTAAATTGAAATGTCTACTATCACATTTTTGGTTCCGAATTCATCTCTTTTGATCGAAAACTCTACTTTTTTGTTGAAAATTCATTTTTTTAAATATAAAATTGCTTCACTATTTTGTTTAAAACTCATCTTTTTGGTTAAAAGTTCGTTCTTTTTATTTGAAAAGTCTGCTATTATATTTTAGGTTCAGACTTCATCTATTTTGGTTTAAAATACTAGTATTTGGTAGGAAATTTCGTTATTTTGTTGAAAATTTAACTATTTTGTTAAAAAATCATTCTTTTTGGTCGAAAATTCAACTGTTTTGTAAAGTATTCATCTTTTTGAATTGAAAATCCATCTTTTGGTAGAAAAGTAATTCATTTTGGTTGAAAATTCATCTTTTATAGTTGAAAGGTAATTCTTGTAAACTGAAAAATCTACCATTACTTTTTTAGGTCAGAATTCATCTCTTTTCATTACAAATTCTACTGTTTAGTTGAAAATTTTGTTACTTTCTTGGTAATTCAGCTATTTTCTTAAAAAGTCACCTTTTTTGGTTCAAAGTTAATTCTTTTTATTTAAAAAGTCTACTATTGTATTTTAGTTTCAGAATTCATCGCTTTTGTTTATAAATCATACTATTTGGAAAAAAACTTAATTAGTTTGTTGAAAATTCAACTTATTTCTTAAAAAGCTATATTTTTTCTTCGAAAATTCATCCTTTTGGATTGAAAACTCATCGTTTGGTAGAAAAGTCATTTTTTTCTTTAAAATTCAACTGTCTTCTAAAAGTTCCGTCTTTTTGGCTTGAAAATTCAAATATTTGGTTAAAAATGCAACTGTTTGTGGAGGAAGTTCAATCTGATT
Source organism: Andricus curvator (assembly GCA_932195095.1). Taxonomy (NCBI): domain Eukaryota; kingdom Metazoa; phylum Arthropoda; class Insecta; order Hymenoptera; family Cynipidae; genus Andricus; species Andricus curvator. The sequence continues at coordinate 71,953 of CAKNYM010053182.1, read as the reverse complement.
TTTTTTAATTCGTTTCTTTTGTTTGAAATTTCAACTATTTGATTGTTAATTCATATTTCTTGTTTGAAAATTAAAATTTTTTTCGAAAATTCCTCTTTTCGGTTTTAAATGTCAAATGTGTTCTTAAACATTCGACTTTTTAACTAGAAAACTGAACTCTTTTTTTGAAAATTAATTTTTTTGTTGAAAATTCCACTTTTTTGTTGAAATTGCAATATATTTCGACTTGAAATCTTAGGAATTTGGAACCTACATCAATGTTGTTTACAATAATTTATTCCCCTATTATTCTCCTATTTTCTTGAAAAATCACCTTATTTTCTCCACTTTTGAACACATTTTAGGCTATGAAGTCTGGAATCACTTTTACAATAATTTAAATGATATATTTTACCTTGGAGGTCTACAATGTTTAATTATTTTCAAAATTGATATATCAAATTATAAGAAGAATAAAATTTTCTTTTTTTACGTCTGGGAAAATTTATAATTTATAAATTTAGGACAAAACCTAATAAATAAGACATCTTCTAGACTAATAGTTAAAATTTATATCTAAAAATACGAATCGATTACGTTTCGGAAACACAGCTGGTTTCTCCCTCATCAGATCTTAAAAAAGGTAAAAAAATTCCGTGTAATTTTCTTTATGCGTGAGTTCCATGTCTTTTAGAAAAATATAAAAAACTTGATAGGTAAGCGCTGTAGAAAGATTTGTATTTTTTATTTTTGTAATGAAACTATTGTCTTTTACCATAGTTTAAACAATAGTTTCATTACAAAAATAAAAAATACATATATTTCTACAGCGCTACCTATCAAGTTTTTTTTATTTTTCTAAAAGACATGGAACTCACACATAAAGAAAATTGCACGGAATTTTGTTAACTGTTTTAATTAAAACAGTTAACAACATTCAAACCAGTTAAGAAAATTAGACGGAATTTTTTTAACTGTTTTAAGATCTGATGAGGGAGAAACCAGCTGTGTTTCCGAAACTTAATCGATTCGTATTTTTTCAAATAAATTTTAACTATTAGTTTGGAAGATGTCGTATTTATTAGGTTCTATCTTTAATTTATAAATTGATATATCAAAGTAATTATTATTCAATAATGATTATTATAAACGCTTGAAATTCAACCGCGAAGAATGTAATTTTTGACCTGGAAATAGCCTTGATTTTTTGTTGAAATTTGAGTGGTCACCCTAAAATTGTACTAAAATTGTGGAGTTTAATGACTTAACTGTCTACTCAATTTAATTCTACAGTTAATTTTATATGTTATTTTAAATTTGCAAAGATAAAGGGCACGTGCGAACGAGAGTAAGAAATGAGCTCCATTCGAATGCTCGAAGGTCATGTTTCGAGTCGTAGGTGTCCCGGGACTTGGTGTAGATCTTGTCTTTTGAATACAAAATGGCTTTAAGTCTGCAAAAAAAGTTGTAAAGAAAATTAAAATGTTTACGTTTTATTCTAATTAGAATGAGTCATAGTTCGTAGAAAAATTACAGTTGTGTGTTTGGATTTCCGTATAAAATTATATATATCGGAAAACAACATGTATTTTTATATTTTCCGCTTTCGTGTTGGAAAAAACTATTAAGTATTGAACTATAAAAAAATATAATTTTTCATATGAAGCCAGGAAAGGACTTTGATTGAATACAAATATCGTAAAAAGGGTAATATTTGTAATGTCTCTATTTCATGCTTGCTGAGTGAAAAACAACACTTTTTTTTGCATTTCCCTCATCCAAATAGAAATAAATAACACAATTTTTAAAACTCATTTTTTCGTACAAAAAAAGACTTCAATTTTGAACTATAGAAAAATATATAATTTTCAAACTTCCTCCATCTGATAGTAAAAAACGATATAGTTTTCAAAATCCATATTTCACGTTACAGAAAAAACTATTATTTATCCAAATTTCCTGTTTCCGAATAGAGCTAAAACTACCAGTTTCAGAACTCTTCATGCCAAACAAATATTTAATGTTTAAGTTCCCCACTTATTTTTCAAATCTCCCTCTTCCTTAAAAAATATATAATTTTCTTTAAACAACATTTTCAATCCTTAGATGTCTAATAATTTTTTTGTCATTTATTTCAGAAGCCTAAGATGCCTCCTTAACTCGCAGATCAAAAATCGGTAAGTTTATTATTCAAAACCTTCATTTTTAATATATTTTTCGAGGTTTTCGCATGCGATTTGTTAAATCTCAGGTTGTTGGAAAAATTATGAACAGTATTTCCCCTGTTCTCCTGCGTTTCCCCTTTTTTGAAATTCCTTTTTTTCCCCCTATTCTCGAAAAACTTCCTCTTTTCAATTTAAACATACCTGGAAATCAGTAAAAAGTCTGTGATTTTGAAAAAAATCTTGCAAAGTCAGGGAAGTTATATAACAGGCTCTTTAACTGTCTCTTTTTATTACTATTTTTTGCAGTTGCTTCCTCGTGATTATTGTATTTTTTGTTACCAATTTTATTATTTGGTTGACAACTTAACAATTTTGTTAAAAAGTCATATTTTTTGCTTCAAAATTCGTCTTTTTTGGTTGAAAATTCAACTACTTCGGTAAAAGTTAAACTTCTTTGTTAAAGATTCGTCTCTTGGGCCGAAAATTTATCTATTTCGTGGAATTTTTCGTTTGTTTAAAATTTATTTATTTTTTTCCTGAAAATATAACTTTTCTATTTTTGGTTGAAAATTGATATTTTTTAGTTGAAAATTCGTCGTTTTTGGTAGAAAACTAATTTTCTTGATTGAAGACTTCCTTTTTTTGTTACAAATGCAAATGTTTGATTGAAATTTAACTTTTTTGTTGAAAATTCATATTTTCGGTTTGAAAATTCAACTTTTTTACAGAAAATTCGTCTTTTGTCTTCACAGTTCAACAATTTGGATTAACTTTGTTTTCATTCTCGACTGAAGAATCTTTATTTGTTGAAATTTCGTCTCTTCAGGTGAAAATTTCATCGTTTTAGTTAGTCTTTTTTGGTTGAAAATTCAATTATTTGTTTAAAAATTCAACTGTTTTGTGGAAAATTGATCTATTTGGACATAAAATTCGTCCTTTTGGATCTATAAATTCATTTTTTTTGTTGATTCAAGTTTCTTCTAAAAAATTCAATTATTTTATCGAAAATGCAACTGTTGTTAAAGTTTAATCTTTTTTGTTTGAAAATTCTACCATTTGGTTGAAAATTCAAGTATTTTATCCAAAATTAAATTATTTTTATGAAAATCTAATGATATTGTTCAAAAGTCATATTTTTTGGTCGAAAATTCAACTGTTGTGTTGAAAATTCGTCCTTATGAATTGAAAACTCATCGTTTATGGTAGAAAAGTCATATTTTTTGGTTGAGATAAATATTAATAAATAAAATTGAAAATTTTAAATATAAATATGAAATGTTTTTATTCTGCTTGTAAAAGATTCTATGTTAAAAATTTCACAAGATAAAAATGCTGGTCTTTGAATATTGGTCCGGGTAAATGAAAAATTTGTCAGAGAAAAATCAGGGAAAAGTCAGGAAATTTCGAAAATTAAGTTTTGCGGCCACCCTGCCTAAAAATAATAACATACAAATTAACGCTATATATGAAAATTGAAAAGGAATAAAATGATATAATAATTAAAATAGAAAATGGACTAGTGTTTGAAAATCTTGTCGGAAGAATGATCTTCTGAATACAGTGTCAATAAGTAACACCTGTTTTCCACTCGAACGCGTCAATTTAATATAACGAAGTTCAATCATTAAAGTGTTTTAGAGCTGATTCGATTCGGGAACGATACTGACGTCATTCTCTGACGCAGGCACTAGCAGCCTGTGGTTTTGTAGCTTCGGTTTCCCAACAAGTAGTAGTGTTACTCACTTCGATTAACTTGCACGTAGTTATGATAAAACTAACAAAAGTTTTTTTTTTAATAATTCTTTTTGAACAAAATAAAGAGGGTAGTGTCTATTAGGGCGAAGTAAAATGTTAAAATTAATCGAATCCGAAAAAAGAGAAAAATGTTATTTTTGAAATCAGTTTGTACTAGTGAGTAATAATAAAAAGCTATAAATTTAAACAAATTGCTTAATTTACAATTTTTTCAAAATGTGCGAAAACATGTTTTTTTTTTGTTGAGTCATATGTACACATTTTGGAAAATGTTGAATATGTCGAAACTGAAATTTCTTCACCTTGAACTAAAGAAACATTTTATCATTTTGCTTTTTTAAACAAATTTGCTGTGATTTTGAAAAGTTTTAAACACCATGAAAAAATTGTTTTCCGTGAAAGCAAAACAATTACATGTTTCTTTGGTCCAAGCTGAAAAAATGTCAGGTTCGACATATACAACTTTTTCCAAAACAGTGTGCATTTAACTCAGTCAACAAAAATTTTCAAAAAATTAGAAATTAGGCAACAAAATTTTAGTTGAATTTCCTTTAAATAGTTTAAATGGGACTAAGCGGCGCATGTTGAAGAAACTGGTTCACCCGCAACTTTATTTTTTTTATAATAAATGATCTCTTTCTCTGAATAACAAATTTTAATATTAGCGATTGTTTTCTTTTTCGCCAATGTTAAATTTTATTTTAAACCTTGTTTGATGTAGTTTTGTTAGTTAGGTAGTGTAAAAAAACTTCTGAAAAACTTGACTTGTAGAAATTTGTGGAAATTTGTTCAATTTATTATATTTTTTAGCATCCGAATAAGACTTGTGCAAATTTTCACGAAAATACAATATATTTTCATTCCTGCAGAATGATGTTTGTAAGAATTTTCATTTTTGTGAGGGAAAGCGGCTCATAGTATTTTATTACAAACCAAACAAAAATTGTTTCCCTTGATATAGTCATTCCATTTAAGAGATTAAAAATACCTTTTACATCATTCAAGGAGTAGAAAATCTATCAAACTATAAGATGTATTTTAATAATATCTCTTACTTATACGTGAGGTTAATAATAAATCTGGTAATGTTCCAATTCCAAGTGACAATAAGGACATTGGAAAACGTTGCCGTAAGTTTTAGTAACTTTATTTGCTTATAAATGATTAGAAAACTTATAGTTACTTTTCCTGTAAAGTTTTCCTTACAAGCAATTTCTTTTACTTTTTTTATGAGTGAGCGACTTAGCCTCACATTCTGGGGTAAAGTCGCTCACACTTTAAGTTTAAGGGATGATAAATAGTAGTTTATGAATTAAATGTCTGTTTCTGCTTTATAGTATGAATTAAGAGAGTCAGATAGAGATTGTATGTTTGAAGCATCATTACCTAATTTAAATTTCTTCTTGCACTTTATTGCATAAAAAACCGAAAAAACGAGCTGCGTAGCCCCATTTTACGGTTTTCATTTTTATTATTGTACTAGCAAAAACTGTTCATTTAAAAAGTCGCCACAATTTTTAAACGAACAGGAAATTTTGTTTCACAAATTTTTCCCCCTCAACTCAAACAATTCGATTCATTTTAGCATTTTCACTCTGTTTATTATTACGGAATTTTCCCTAACATATTAACCGGTCAAGCAGCTAGGGATAGTATTAGTTACGGAAATTTCTGTACTGCTAACCTCACTAATATTACGTATTATTATTATTACTAACCGTAATTTGTTTCTTATTTTCACTTTGAAAAAGAGGAAAGAGATGAAAAACGTTGTGGGTTGTAAAAGGGGTCTCAGAGGGTGAAAAAGGTGTCAGGTTGTATTTCCCAATAATTCCTTGAGGCGAAATAAGATAGGTACGAAATTTTCCGTAAGATCAGATCCAGACTGAAAATTGCGTTATACTAGACAGTGCCAATAAAGATTCTGTTTGTCTAATTTAAATTAGCAAATAACTGTTGTTGCTCCAGACAAACGTTTTATTATTTTACTCAACAATGATTCATGGAAATAAATTGAACCACAAAAATATAGCAGGCACCGAGATCAAATTTTTGATTTCTAAATCGATCAAGAATTCTCAAGAATCAAGCACTGCATCATCCTTGAAGTACAGGATACAAGTTAAACATAAAGGAGAGCATGACTTAACAAACTTTGCAATGACGATATTATGTACAAAGGTTCTTGAGCTGGCTCATTTGAACTCTATAAACCTTTCGACTAATATAAAATGCAAGCTAACCCAGAAAAACTCGATTATTTGGAATTTCCATTTTTAGTCAAAGAAACGACTTTCAAAATTTGTCAAACCTCTCTTTGTCTAATATTTTTAACAGTGTGTCTGTTAGGCTCAAAGCCCGAAAACGGCCAAAGACCGAAAAAAACAGCCACAACGCGTTCTGTCCGTTGCAGAAATGCCAGAACGCGTTCTGGCTGTTTTTAAAACGGCCAGAACGCGTTGTGGCTGTTTTTTTCGGTCTTTGGCCGTTTTCGGTATTTGAGCCTAACATGTCTACTAACCGGCAATTAACCGGGAATACAAATTCGAAACGGGAATCACATTTAAAGTTTTGGAAAATATGATATTTTCTATTAATCGTGATAACAAGACAAATAAAGAATGTTAATTGTTTATAATTTTCTTAAAAAGTTGTACTTACGAGATCTCGCATACATTGTTGTCGAAAACCTGATTCCTGGCGACACTGCTTGAATATGACTAATTGGCTGTTTTCAGTTTGTTGATCTATTAATCAAGATTACGAATTTTCTGCACCATCAATTTTGTAAATAAAAATTTCAAAATAAGTAATTTTATTTCGTGAGAAAATGTATTTCTAAACGTTTCTAAACATTATGGATAAAACAGAATATTTTAACTGTAAAATAATAATTATTTAATAATGGGAAATAATAAAATTATGGAATATGGTATACATGGGATAAAGCTTAGACTATCTTAATAAATTTACCAACTGTATACAATGTCGGTACCGGTAGCATAAAAATTACCGATACCGACAGTAAAATTTCTGGGAAATTTTTTTATGATTTAGGTTTTATTTAAAATAATTAATTTTAAGATTAGAAGATTTCAAAGTATGTCGAAAAATATCTGGAAGATTTTAAGGCAATTTTTTTATTTTGAAATATTTTTCATAATTTTAAGAATAATTCGAGTCAGTTTAATAGATGCTTGAAAATTCTTCTCTTAGTAGAAATTTCAGCTTTTTGATTAAAAATGGAATTTTTGGTTAAAAATGAATCTGTTTTGGTTGAGGATTCAACTGTTTTGTTAAAAATTCGCCTTTTCTGGTTAAATTCAACTGTAATTTGTTAAAAATTCATTTTTCTTGGTTTAACATTCAGCTCTTTTATTGAAAATTCATTTGTTCAAAGTGAAAATGTAACTATTACATTTTTGGTTGAAAATGGATCTTTTTTAGTTAAAAATTCATTTATTTGGTCAAAAATTCGCCTTTTTTGATAGAAAATTTAGGTTCTTGGTTGAAAATTAATTTTTTTGGTAGACAATTCAATTACTTGGTTTTTTGTTGTTGATAATTCATATTTTTGGATTGAAAATTAAACTGTTTGGTTAAAAAGTCAACTATTTTGTTAAAAATTCGTCTTTTTTAAATGAATTCAACTCTTTTTGATCTAAAATGAAAATATTTTTTAGTTGAAATATCGACTATTACATTTGTTGTTAAAGATTTATGTTTTTTGGTTGAAAATTCAACTACTTGGTTTAAAGTTGAACTACTTTCTTAAAAATTCATTTTTTGGTTGAAAATTAATCTTTTTGGTTGAAAATTAATATTTTCGGATTCAAAAATTAAACTATTTTGTAGAAAATTCGTCTCTTTGGTAAAAAATTAAGCTTTTTTGGTTGAAAAATAATTTTTTTTGTGTTTGATGATTCAACAGTTTTGTTGAAAATTTGCCTTTTTAAAAATAATTTAAAATTTGAAAGATTTCAAAATTTGAAACAAAATGTAGATTTTTGAAGATCTTGATTTTTGAAACTGAATTTAGAAGCGTTTCAAAATGTTGAAAAACATTTCGAATCATTTCCAAATATTTCGATAAAGAATATAAAAGATAATGAGCATAATTTTTTCATTTTGCAAGATTAGAAAATTGTAGAAAAAATTCTAGAAAGTTTAAGAGATATTTACAAGTTTTTAAAAAAGTTTTAAGAATTATTTAAAACTTGTAAAGATTTGAATTATTTTTTAACAAAATTTAGATTTTTGAAGAATTTGAACCAAAAATTTAGATATAATTTTCAATTAATTTGGTAATTATTGAAGAGTTAGTACAGGGAACCATTATATGATAAGGGAATTTCACACTAAATAATTATAATTAAACTGTTATAATAAAAGGTTTAAAATAGTTTTTTGCAATTACTCTTAACTAATTAATCGCTAATACCAAAGAGATTAAAAATTATATCTAAGAATTATTTACCAATTAGAATAGCAAAAATAATTAATCAAAGATATGTTTATAAAAAATAACAAATACCATGCTATGAAAATCTGCACAGATAATTAAGGCATCGAAATTGTACTATATTTCCCATATTATGTGTAAAAAATTAACCGGGAATTTGTTGGTTGAAAATTAGTAGACACCGTGTTTAAAAATTTAAAAAAAATGATAAAACAGACACGCTATAATTTTGAAAGTTCCAATCCTTGCCCAAGGAAGTGCTGCCGCGTAACGTGAGCCAATGTCAAAATGATTAAAATCTTCCTTGGTCGGTAACGTAGACCGCGAATATTTCTCCCCATTCGATGATACGAATTCAGGTACGTTGTACGAAATGGTACGAAAATAAAGAGAAACAGGACGCCTCCGACTGATGTTTACGGTACCACTGTAACAGGTGTTTCTCGACTTTGGAGGGGATTCACAGGTGGCTGAGATCTTTATGCCGGCTTTACACAAATACACATGGTTAGGTTAGGACGAAAACATTTGATTTTACCCAACACTACCACAATGCAGTAATGCACGAGCTGTTGGCCGCAGATCACTTGAGTAGAATGCGGACTGCAGAGTTGTACAGAGGTTTCAGCATTATAGTTCATATTTCATCATTTCGTTTCCAAGAAACCATTTTCATCAATTTTAAAACTCATATAGACATATATTATAAGACTTATAATTAATTCCTATCCAAAAAATTAGTTTCGTGTATTCAAATTCAAAAAATCGCTTGGTTGACTGCTGTATTTGGTTAATTTGGAAAAAACGTTTTGTCAAGTGAACAAAATTTGTGTTAATTAGAATAATTAGATAATAATTATCGGCTTCAATCAACCAAAATTTTGGGTTGATTCGTTTTTTTTTTGTTTACAAAATATATTGTCGAACCAAGTAATTTATATTTGTGTTATTCCCAGCAAAAAGTGTCATATTTGCTAAGTAATGGCAGCATACTGTTTTGTGTCAAAATTTCTTGTGAGGTTTTATAGAGTTTACCAAGAATCGAACTTTTGAAAACGGCACAAAAAAATCTAAATCTAGAGTCTAGAGAACGGCAGCAATGCTTATTAAATTTTTAAGAAGAAATTAAAAAAAACATAAACTTAAAAAAGTCAAATTGTGTAACAAAATTGCACAAGAAGGCTTAAAAAGAAGTATGTTTCCAAAAATCAAAACATACTTCTCTGATTCAACTCCTTTTGTGCAATTATGTTACACACACACCTTCTTGAGTATATATGTTTTTTTAAACTGATTTTTGGAAACATACTTCTTTTTAAGCCTTGTTGTGCAATTTTTTCACACGATTTGACTTTTTTAAGTTTTTGATTCGTAAAATTTCCTCTTCAAACTTTTCTGTGAACTTTACAGAATTTTCAGTAATTTCATAAAACCTTTTTTTTACAAAACTTACAGAAAGACAAATGATTCGTAAAATTTATAGGATGTTTGTTACAAAAATAGAAAACATGACTCTAGTAGACTTTACCAGAATTTCAGTTAAATGAACTGATTTTCTGTACATTTCACCTAACTTCCAGTAAAATATAATGAAAATTCACATTGTCCATGATTCAAGGATTACAGCGATTCAGTAGTTCAATTTTGGGCAAAAAGGGGGATTTTTTCAGAAAAAATTGGATTTGCAGGGGATTTAATTTATTATAGAGAACTTTTTATAGCATATGGGTATCTCGTGAACATTAAACGAAAGTGCCCTCTGACAGTCATAATTTTGGGTTTAAATTGAACTGTTTTATAGAAAATGCGTCTTTTTAGCTTAAAAATTTAACAATTTGGTAGAAAATTCAACTATTTAGTTAAAAATTCAAATATTTTGTTGAAAACGATCACTTTGGTGAAAATTACTTTTTTTAGTTGAAAACTTTTTTGTTGAAAATTTGGTAGAAAATTCAGATATTTGTTTGAAAATTATATTTTTTATTGAAAATTCAACCGTTTTGTGGAAAATTCTTATTTTTTGTTTCAAAATTCATTTTTGTGGTTGATGATTCATTATGGTAGTTGAAAATTCATCTCTTTGGTTGAAAATGCGTCGTTTTTTGTAGAAAATTAATCTTTGTGATAGGAAATTCATCTTTTTAGTTAAAAATTCAACTGTTTCGTTTTGAAAATTCATCTATTTTGTTGACAATGCAATATTTTTACTTGAAATATTAGGAATTTGAAGCGTGTCAATTTAAATTTAATATAAATACCCACATTAATTGTATTTAAACGAATTTATTCCACTATTTACGTAAGAAATCTCATTATTTCTTCCGTTTTTAGAGCGATTTTTTCGCTATCGACGATATCCTTCAAATCTACAAAATTAGCAAATAAATCGTTTAAATCAAATATGAAATTGACATCGTCAAACAGAAACTCTTTCAAAGCGGCTTGTTTTCTAATGTCTTGAATTTTAAGCTATGATTCTAAAAAAATGAATCGAAACCTTGTAAAAAAGCGGAAAATTGGGTCAAAATACTCGATATTAGGTGTTTTAGGAGATTTTTTAAATTTAAGAGGGGAAGGGGGAAAAAGGCATTAAGTATAAAAGCGGTTGGTCTGTGATCCCTGAAATATTTGTACCGAACGTCCTGTAAATTTTACTGATATTTTATATTACTGAAATTACTGTAGACTCTGTAGAAAATGTTGTAAATTATACTGAAAAATATATGCTGTCCCTATTGCAGGACACCTGTAAAAATACACATTTTCCTTCCAGTTATAATAGAAAATTCTAGAAAAATTAAATTATTTTTGGAAAATATAACTTGTATTTGTAAATTGCAGAAGTGACTAAAATAATTAAATAAAAAGTAGAATCTTTTTATCATCGAAGGTTATATGTCATGTTAAAAGATTAATTTAGAGCGTTATTGCAAAATAAAACCGTCTATTAAAAAATTTATAAATATCTAATTTAAAAGAAAGGACGGTTTTATCTTGTCACTTTTATACGAAGAAAGGGTGGAACGAACTTTGATGGCCGAAAGCCTCTGAGAAAAGAGCAAGCATGTCCTTTGTCCGGACAAACACCTGCAAGAACCAGCTAATTGAACAGGTGCTTTGTTGAAAAATAAACGTATCTCGTAAAGGACGATGTAATTTAATCTTATGAGAATGGTTCAAATTTAATGAAATTGAAAAAATTAAGGATGACTGTTATGTTGATACGAAAATTAACGTGTGAAAAAATATAATTCACTGTATGGAGTATATAATACATTTTTAAAATTAAAAAAAAAAATTAAACATTTTTCCTAGAATTTTTATATAGGCGCACTTGACCTAATTTTCATTGATTTAACTTTCACTATTTGAATTATTATTTGACCTAATTTTATTTTTATCCGAATTTTCAATTAATTGACTAATTGTGACTTTAATCTGAAAGAATGAACATCTAGCAAGACTTTTAACTGATTTTAGTTGTAACTGACTTAATTGCAAACAATACAAGATCAGTTCAACTAAAATGAATTAAAATTTAACAGTTAGAATTGACAAACAGAAAGAAAATTATTCTTCATACTGTTACTAATTCTTTCAATTAATTTTTGATCCAATAACAAGAAGGGGGAAGATTTGTCTTTTTAAATGTAACAATAAATGTACGTAAACCTAGATATCTAGGAATGGGAGTGTTTTCGAGTCGGGATCAGTACCGTTTCCTGGGCAACTTCTGCGTCACTCTTATCACCAGGAAAACACGTCAGCCTCTGGTGGTGGCCTATCTGGCTTGGTTCCAGAATGTACCGACAGAGGTCATACTCTGCGCCAGAGCTGGGATCGTTGGGGATCAGTCGACTCGAGTGGAAGAGTGACGTAAGATATAAAACCACCATAAAAGTCCTCTTGGTTCATTAGCGAAGCAGCCTCATCCGCCTCGACGATACGAGTCATAAGCTATGAAGTACTGAAGTACGAACTACGAACGTCCTAGTTATACAAGCCATGGGCATAGATAGAGCAGCATATATAGAGCCTCATCATCCTCTTGGGGCTCGAAAACACTTATGCTGCTTGGTAGCTTCTGTTGATGGGAATAACATTTCAAAATTCCTCGTTTCTCTGCTAATAAGAAACCGCTGTTGCCAGATGCGTACCAGATGTATCCTCACCAGAAAACTCAAAAAACACTCCCAAAATACAAATATATAAATACAAGATACAAGTAATCAGTATTTTGCTATTCTGTCGTGATATTCAAGAAAGCTGGATCTATATAAAGAGCAATCCGAGATAATCGATAAAACCTGTTCAAGTCATTATTTGTGCAGACCGCTCATTTAAATGACTTTTCAACATTTGTTTGAATTTTTCTTGGATAATTTATATATGATCTTCTCAATTATGTAAAAATAAATTAAATAAATCGTTAATTTATTATGAAAAATGCAGTTCGGGCCAAAAATGTGTACCAAAATCATGTGAAAAGGACGGATCTGCACATCCTGCTTTCTTGCGAACACCGGGCCACGGAAAACAGCCTTGGCGTGTTCTTGAAGGAAACAGGATCTACGAAAAATTTGAAATAATCAAAAAATTTTGGTTATTTTATTATAAAATATTATTACGTACCATGAAATACATAAATATAATAATACATTTTTTATCAATGCAATAAAATTATGTTTGGTTGGCTGGATTTTAATGTTCATTTCGCAATTAATATCACTGTTAAAAATGTTTGCAATTTAAATATACATTTAATATACATTTGTATATTAAATCTAAAACCTAGGTATACGGAATCGCCATTAAGAGACTATGTTATTAAATTTCATATACCGCATATTGATCATTTATCAGAAAAGTCCGATATTTGCACTTTACAAAAATTAAAAATAATTCTGGCAGCAATTTTCAATTATAAATGATCAAAAAGAATATTTTCTCCTAGATGAATGTAAACTACACTGGTTTTTCAGAGACAAGTTCAATTAAACAAATAATTAAGAAACCTAACCTGCAAGCATCTGTGCTCACGTTAAAATTCTAACGTTCGCAGCGAATTTTAGGAATAATTCCACCCGTACGTTGGACTTTAATTGTAAGTAAGAATTTAGTCGACGAATGTAAGGTTATTGCTTTAGTTTTTAAAATTTGACAAGATCTGAAGGTATCAAAGGACTTGTTGTTTTCACGCATTCTGTTTTACTGACTTTAATATACATGTATATTAATTTTACAACATGATGGTATATTAAAATTAATGTACGGTATGTGCAAATGACTTTACTCACATGTATATTAAATTTCGATCAGATTTTTTTAACAGTGATGCGGATGCTGCCTTTTCTGATGTACCATAACGTGAAGAAAGCCGGATCTTTGTACTGCCTTCTTACCAAATATCACGACCCCTGAGACCCATCGGTGTTCGAAAAAAAGGCCGGATCTGAAAGATTAGCATTTCTTGCGTAATTTTAGGTGCCATAATCGAAGCTCCGTGTTCAACTTCTTGCAGATCCGTAAAATTTTCTGCAGATCATGCATTCTTACCAAACACGATTCGCCAGAATTGTAGATCCGCCTTTTTTACCAGAATTATTTTAAAAATTATCTTCAATTATATTAACAATTTAAAAAAATGATGTTCCTGCACGATTGTATCTTTTTCTACTATTCCAACGATATAAAAAACTCATTTTCGATTTTTGTATATCCTGCTTTCTTAAATATCACGGCAGTATTGCTTTGCCAAAATGCCACTTCTTTAAAATGAGTGACATGTTACCGTTACCGGCACTCTGTGTACAGGGTGTTCAGCGTGCAAGAAAAGCGGGAATTGTGCGGGAAATGTACAGAATTTTATTTTTGAAGCGGGATTTTCACTATACAATTTCTACCAAAAAGTAGAAAAAGGTTTGGGAATATTGAAATATAATTCAGAGAGATTAAACGTAAGCTTGACAATAGGAACCCGTGCGGAAATTTAAATCCGGGCACTATAAGGTCCTGAAAGGATT